>CAWUFW010017357.1:0-265564 GCA_963921515.1 Calotriton arnoldi
CGAACACTACTGCACTGCCCTAAACCTTGAAACACCAGCCCCAGCAAGACCCCCTACACTGCCCGAACACCACTGCACTGCCCTAAACCCTGAAACATCACCCCCAGAAAGACCCCCTACACTGCCCGAACACCACTGCCCTAAACTCTGAAACACCACCCCCAGCAAGACCCCCTACACTGCCCGAACAACACTGCAGTGCCCTAAACCCTAAAACACCACCCCCAGCATGACCCCCTACACTGCCCAAACACCACTGCTCTGCCCAAAACCCTGAAACACCACCCCCAGCACGACCCCCTACACTGCCCGAAAACCACTGCACTGCCCTAAACCCTGAAACACCACCCCCAGCACGACCCCCTACACTGCCCGAACACCACTGCACTGCCCTAAACCCTGAAACACCACCCCCAGCACGACTGCCTACACTGCCTGAAAACCACTGCACTGCCCTAAACCCTGAAACACCAGCCCCAGCACGACCCCCTACACTGCCCGAACACCACTGCACTGCCCTAAACCCTCAAACACCAGCCCCAGCACGACCCCTACACTGCCCGAACACCACTGCACTGCCCTAAACCCTGAAACACCACCCCCTGCACGACCCCCTACACTGCCCGAACACCACTGCACTGCCCTAAACCCTGACTCACCACCCCCTGCACGACCCCCTACACTGCCTGAACACCACTGCCCTAAACCCTGAAACACCACCCCCAGCAAGACCACCTACACTGCCCGAACACCACTGCACTGCCCTAAACCTTGAAACACCAGCCCCTGCACGACCCCCTACACTGCCCGAACACCACTGCACTGCCCTAAACCCTGAAACACCACCCCCAGCAAGACCCCCTACACTGCCCGAATACCATTGCTTTGCCCTTACCCCTGAAACACTGCCCCCAGCAAGACCCCCTACACTGCCCGAACACCACTGCCCTAAACCCTGAAACATCACCCCCAGCAAGACCCCCTACACTGCCCGAACACCACTGCCCTAAACCCTGAAACACCACCCCCAGCACGACCCCCTACACTGCTCGAACACCACTGCACTGCCCTAAACCCTGAAACACCACCCCCAGCACGACCCCCTACACTGCCCGAACACCACTGCTCTGCCCAAATCACTGAAACACCAGCCCCAGCATGACCCCCTACACTGCCCGAACACCACTGCACTGCCCTAAACCCTGAAACACCAGCCCCAGCACGAACCCCTACACTGCCCGAACACCACTGCACTACCCTAAACCCAGAAACACCACCCCCAGCACGACCCCCTACACTGCCCGAGCACCACTGCCTGCACTGCCCTAAACCATGAAACACCATCCCCAGCATGACCCCCTACACTGCACGAACACCACTGCACTGCCCTAAACCCTGAAAAACTACCCCCAGCAAGACCCCCTACACTGCCCGAACACCACTGCACTGCCCTAAACCCTAAAACACCAGCCCCAGCACGACCCCCTACACTGCCCGAACACCACGGCACTGCCCTAAACCCTGAAACACCTGCACCAGCACGACCCCCTACACTGCCCGAACACCACTGCACTACCCTAAACCCATAAACACCACCCCCAGCACGACCCCCTATACTGCCTGAGCACCACTGCACTGCCCTAAACCCTGAAACACCAGCCCCAGCATGACCCCCTACACTGCCCGAACACCACTGCACTGCCCTAAACCCTGAAACACCAGCCCCAGCACGACCCCCTACACTGCCCGAACACCACTGCACTGACCTAAACCCTGAAACACAACCCCAGCACGACCCCCTACACTACCCGAAAACCACTGCACTACCCTAAACCCTAAAATACTCCCCCAGCACGACCCCCTACACTACCCGAACACCACTGCTCTGCCCTAAACCCTGAAACACCAGCCCCAGCACGACCCCCTACACTGCCCGAACACCACGGCACTGCCCTAAACCCTGAAACACCAGCCCCAGCACGACCCCCTACACTGCCCGAACACCACTGCACTACCCTAAACCCATAAACACCACCCCCAGCACGACCCCCTATACTGCCTGAGCACCACTGCACTGCCCTAAACCCTGAAACACCAGCCCCAGCATGACCCCCTACACTGCCCGAACACCACTGCACTGCCCTAAACCGTGAAACACTAGCCCCAGCGCGACCCCCTATACTGCCAGAACACCATTGCACTGCCCTAAACCCTGAAACACCAGCCCCAGCACAACCCCCTACACTGCCCGAACACCACTGCACTGCCCTAAACCCTGAAACACCACCCCGTGCCCGACCCCCTACACTGCCCGAACACCACTGCACTGCCCTAAACCCTGAAACACCACCCCCAGCACGACACCCTACACTGCCCGAACACCACTGCACTGCCTTAAACCCTGAAACATCACCCCCAGCAAGACCCCCTACACTGCCCGAACACCACTGCCCTAAACCCTGAAACACCACCCCCAGCAAGACCCCTACACTGCCCGAACACCACTGCACTGCCCTAAACCCTGAAACACCAGCCCCAGCACGACCCCCTACATTGCCCGAACACCACTGCACTGCCCTAAACCCTGAAACACCACCCCCTGCATGATCCACTACACTCCCCGAACACCACTGCACTGCCCTAAACCCTGAAACACCATTCCCCCTGCACGACCCCCTACTCTGCCCGAACACTACTGCACTGGCCTAAACCCTGAAACACCATCCCCAGCACGACCCCCTATACTGCACGAACAGCCCTGCACTGCCCTAAACCCTGAAACACTACCCCCAGCAAGACCCCCTACACTGCCCGAACACCACTGCACTGCCCTAAACCCTGAAACATCACCCCCAGCAAGACCCCTACACTGCCCGAACACCACTGCCCTAAACCCTGAAACACCACCCCCAGCAAGACCCCCTACACTGCCCGAACACCACTGCACTGCCCTATACCCTGAAACACCAGCCCCAGCATGACCCCCTACATTGCCCCAACACCACTGCACTGCCCTAAACCCTGAAACACCACCCCCTGCATGACCCACTACACTGCCCGAACACCACTGCACTGCCCTAAACCCTGAAACACCACCCCCAGCACGACTCCCTACACTGCCCGAACACCATTGCACTGCCCTAAACCCTGAAACACCACCCCCTGCACGACCCCCTACACTGCCCGAACACTACTGCACTGCCCTAAACCCTGAAACACCACCCCCAGCATGACCCCTACACTGCACGAACACTACTGCACTGCCCTAAACCCTGAAACACTACCCCCAGCAAGACCCCCTACACTGCCCGAACACTACTGCACTGCCCTAAACCCTGAAACATCACCCCCAGCAAGACCCCCTACACTGCCCGAACACCACTGCCCTAAACCCTGAAACACCACCCCCAGCAAGACCCCCTACACTGCCCGAACAACACTGCAGTGCCCTAAACCCTAAAACACCACCCCCAGCACGACCCCCTACACTGCCCGAACACCACTGCTCTGCCCAAAACCCTGAAACACCAGCCCCAGCACGACCCCCTACACTGCCCGAACACCACTGCACTGCCCTAAACCCTGAAACACCACCCCCAGCACGACCCCCTACACTGCCCGAAGACCACTGCACTGCCCTAAACCCTGAAACACCACCCCCAGCACGACCGCCTACACTGCCTGAAAACCACTGCACTGCCCTAAACCCTGAAACACCAGCCCCAGCACAACCCCCTACACTGCCTGAACACCACTGCACTGCCCTAAACCCTCAAACACCAGCCCCAGCACGACCCCCTACACTGCCCGAACACCACTGCACTACCCTAAACCCTGAAACACCAGCCCCAGCAAGGCCCCTACACTGCCCGAACACCACTGCACTGCCCTGAACCCTGAAACACCACCCCCAGCAAGACCCCCTACACCTCCCGAACACCACTGCGCTGCCCTAAACGCTGAAACATCAGCCCCAGCAAAAACCCCTACACTGCGCGAACACCATTGCACTGCCCTAAACACTGAAACACCACCCCCAGCAAGACCCCCTACACTGCCCGAACACCACTGCACTAAACCCGGAAACACCAGCCCCAGCAAGACCACCTACACTGCCTGAACACCACTGCACTGCCCAAAACCCTGAAACACCACCCCCAGCACGACACCCTACACTGCCCGAACACCACTGCACTGCCCTAAACCCTGAAACACCACCCCCAGCACGACCCCCTACACTGCCCGAACACCACTGCACTGCCCTAAACCCTGAAACACCACCCCCAGCACGACCCCCTACACTGCCCAAACACCACTGCACTGCCCTAAACCCTGAAACACCACCCCCAGCACGACCCCCTACACTGCCCAAACACCACTGCACTGCCCTAAACCCTGAAACACCACCCCCAGCACGACCCCCTACACTGCCCAAACACCACTGCACTGCCCTAAACCCTGAAACACCACCCCCAGCACGACCCCCTACACTGCCCGAACACCACTGCACTGCCCTAAACCCTGAAACACCACCCCCAGCACGACCCCCTACACTGCCCAAACACCACTGCACTGCCCTAAACCCTGAAACACCACCCCCAGCACGACCCCCTACACTGCCCGAACACCACTGCACTGCCCTAAACCCTGAAACACCAGCCCCAGCATGAACCCCTACACTGCCCGAACACCACTGCACTACCCTAAACCCAGAAACACCACCCCCAGCACGACCCCCTACACTGCCCGAGCACCACTGCCTGCACTGCCCTAAACCATGAAACACCATCCCCAGCACGACCCCCTACACTGCACGAACACCATTGCACTGCCCTAAACCCTGAAAAACTACCCCCAGCAAGACCCCCTACACTGCCCGAACACCACTGCACTGCCCTAAACCCTAAAACACCAGCCCCAGCACGACCCCCTACACTGCGCGAACACCACGGCACTGCCCTAAACCCTGAAACACCAGCCCCAGCACGACCCCCTACACTGCCCGAACACCACTGCACTACCCTAAACCCATAAACACCACCCCCAGCACGACCCCTACACTGCCTGAGCACCACTGCACTGCCCTAAACCCTGAAACACCAGCCCCAGCATGACCCCCTACACTGCCCGAACACCACTGCACTGCCCTAAACCCTGAAACACCAGCCCCAGCACGACCACCTACACTGCACGAACACCACTGCACTGCCATAAAACCTGAAACACCACCCCCAGCACGACCCCCTACACTGCCCGAAGACCACTGCACTGCCCTAAACCCTGAAACACCACCCCCAGCACGACCGCCTACACTGCCTGAAAACCACTGCACTGCCCTAAACCCTGAAACACCAGCCCCAGCACAACCCCCTACACTGCCTGAACACCACTGCACTGCCCTAAACCCTCAAACACCAGCCCCAGCACGACACCCTACACTGCCCGAACACCACTGCACTACCCTAAACCCTGAAACACCAGCCCCAGCAAGACCCCCTACACTGCCCGAACACCACTGCACTGCCCTGAACCCTGAAACACCACCCCCAGCAAGACCCCTACACCTCCCGAACACCACTGCGCTGCCCTAAACGCTGAAACATCAGCCCCAGCAAAACCCCCTACACTGCGCGAACACCATTGCACTGCCCTAAACACTGAAACACCACCCCCAGCAAGACCCCCTACACTGCCCGAACACCACTGCACTAAACCCGGAAACACCAGCCCCAGCAAGACCACCTACACTGCCCGAACACCACTGCACTGCCCAAAACCCTGAAACACCACCCCCAGCACGACACCCTACACTGCCCGAACACCACTGCACTGCCCTAAACCCTGAAACACCACCCCCAGCACGACCCCCTACACTGCCCAAACACCACTGCACTGCCCTAAACCCTGAAACACCACCCCCAGCACGACCCCCTACACTGCCCGAACACCACTGCACTGCCCTAAACCATGAAACACTAGCCCCAGCACGACCCCCTACACTGCCAGAACACCATTGCACTGCCCTAAACCCTGAAACACCAGCCCCAGCACAACCCCCTACACTGCCCGAACACCACTGCACTGCCCTAAACCCTGAAACACCACCCCGTGCCTGACCCCCTACACTGCCCGAACACCACTGCACTGCCCTAAACCCTGAAACACCACCCCCAGCACGACCACCTACACTGCCCGAACACCACTGCACTGCCTTAAACCCTGAAACATCACCCCCAGCAAGACCCCCTACACTGCCCGAACACCACTGCCCTAAACCCTGAAACACCACCCCCAGCAAGACCCCCTACACTGCCCGAACACCACTGCACTGCCCTAAACCCTGAAACACCAGCCCCAGCATGACCCCCTACATTGCTCGAACACCACTGCACTGCCCTAAACCCTGAAACACCACCCCCTGCATGACCCACTACACTGCCCGAACACCACTGCACTGCCCTAAACCCTGAAACACCATTCCCCCTGCACGACCCCCTACTCTGCCCGAACACTACTGCACTGGCCTAAACCCTGAACACCATCCCCAGCACGACCCCCTACACTGCACGAACACCCCTGCACTGCCCTAAACCCTGAAACACTACCCCCAGCAAGACCCCCTACACTGCCCGAACACCACTGCACTGCCCTAAACCCTGAAACATCACCCCCAGCAAGACCCCCTACACTGCCCGAACACCACTGCCCGAAACCCTGAAACACCACCCCCAGCAAGACCCCCTACACTGCCCGAACACCACTGCACTGCCCTAAACCCTGAAACACCAGCCCCAGCTCGACCCCCTACATTGCCCGAACACCACTGCACTGCCCTAAACCCTGAAACACCACCCCCTGCATGACCCACTACACTGCCCGAACACCACTGCACTGCCCTAAACCCTGAAACACCACCCCCAGCACGACCCCCTACACTGCCCGAACACCCTTGCACTGGCCTAAACCCTGAAACACCACCCCCTGCACGAACCCCTACACTGCCCGAACACTACTGCACTGCCCTAAACCCTGAAACACCGCCCCCAGCATGACCCCTACACTGCACGAACACTACTGCACTGCCCTAAACCCTGAAATACTACCCCCAGCAAGACCCCCTACACTGCCCGAACACTACTGCACTGCCCTAAACCCTGAAACATCACCCCCAGCAAGACCCCCTACACTGCCCGAACACCACTGCAATAAACCCTGAAACACCACCCCCAGAAAGACCCCCTACACTGCCCGAACAACACTGCAGTGCCCTAAACCCTAAAATACCACCCCCAGCACGACCCCCTACACTGCCCGAACACCACTGCTCTGCCCAAAACCCTGAAACACCAGCCCCAGCATGACCCCCTACACTGCCCGAACACCACTGCACTGCCCTAAACCCTGAAACACCACCCCCAGCACGACCCCCTACACTGCCCGAACACCACTGCACTGCCCTAAACCCTCAAACACCAGCCCCAGCACGACCCCCTACACTGCCCGAACACCACTGCACTACCCTAAACCCTGAAACACCAGCCCCAGCAAGACCCCCTACACTGCCCGAACACCACTGCACTGCCCTAAACCCTGAAACACCACCCCCAGCAAGACCCCCTATACCTCCCGAACACCACTGCGCTGCCCTAAACGCTGAAACATCAGCCCCAGCAAAACCCCCTACACTGCGCGAACACCATTGCACTGCCCTAAACACTGAAACACCACCCCCAGCAAGACCCCCTACACTGCCCGAACACCACTGCACTAAACCCGGAAACACCAGCCCCAGCAAGACCACCTACACTGCCCGAACACCACTGCACTGCCCAAAACCCTGAAACACCACCCCCAGCACGACACCCTACACTGCCCGAACACCACTGCACTGCCCTAATCCCTGAAACACCACCCCCAGCACGACCCCCTACACTGCCCAAACACCACTGCACTGCCCTAAACCCTGAAACACCACCCCCAGCACGACCCCCTACACTGCCCGAACACCATTGCACTGCCCTAAACCCTGAAACACCACCCCCAGCACGACCCTCTACACTGCCTGAACACCACTGCCCTAAACCCTGAAACACCACCCCCAGCAAGACCCCCTACACTGCCCGAATACCACTGCACTGCCCTAAAGCCTGAAACACCACCTCCAACACAACCCCCTACACTGCCTGAACACCATTGCTCTGCCCTAAACCCTAAAACACTGCCCCCAGCAAAACCCCTACACTGCCCGAACACCACTGCACTGCCCTAAACCCTGAAACATCACCCCCAGCAAGACCCCCTACACTGCCCGAACACCACTGCCCTAAACCCAGAAACACCACCCCCAGCACGACACCCTACACTGCCCAAACACCACTGCACTGCCTTAAACCCTGAAACACCACCCCCAGCAAGACCCCCTACACTGCCCGAACACCACTGCACTGCCCTAAACCCTGAAACACCAGCCCCAGCACGACCCCCTACATTGCCCGAACACCACTGCACTGCCCTAAACCCTGAAACACCACCCCCTGCATGACCCACTACACTGCCCAAACACCACTGCACTGCCCTAAACCCTGAAACACCATTCCCCCTGCACGACCCCCTACTCTGCCCTAACACTACTGCACTGCCCTAAACCCTGAAACACCATCCCCAGCATGACCCCCTACACTGCACGAACACCCCTGCACTGCCCTAAACCCTGAAAAACTACCCCCAGCAAGACCCCCTACACTGCCCGAACACCACTGCACTGCCCTAAACCCTGAAACATCACCCCCAACAAGACCCCCTACACTGCCCGAACACCACTGCCCGAAACCCTGAAACACCACCCCCAGCAAGACCCCCTACACTGCCCGAACACCACTGCACTGCCCTAAACCCTGAAACACCAGCCCCAGCTCGACCCCCTACATTGCCCGAACACCACTGCACTGCCCTAAACCCTGAAACACCACCCCCTGCATGACCCACTACACTGCCCGAACACCACTGCACTGCCCTAAACCCTGAAACACCACCCCCAGCACGACCCCCTACACTGCCCGAACACCATTGCACTGCCCTAAACCCTGAAACACCACCCCCTGCATGACCCCTACACTGCACGAACACTACTGCACTGCCCTAAACCCTGAAATACCGCCCCCAGCATGACCCCTACACTGCACGAACACTACTGCACTGCCCTAAACCCTGTAACACCGCCCCCAGCATGACCCCTACACTGCACGAACACTACTGCACTGCCCTAAACCCTGAAATACTACCCCCAGCAAGACCCCCTACACTGCCCGAACACTACTGCACTGCCCTAAACCCTGAAACATCACCCCCAGCAAGACCCCCTACACTGCCCGAACACCACTGCAATAAACCCTGAAACACCACCCCCAGAAAGACCCCCTACACTGCCCGAACAACACTGCAGTGCCCTGAACCCTAAAATACCACCCCCAGCACGACCCCCTACACTGCCCGAACACCACTGCTCTGCCCAAAACCCTGAAACACCAGCCCCAGCATGACCCCTACACTGCCCGAACACCACTGCACTGCCCTAAACCCTGAAACACCACCCCCAGCACGACCCCCTACACTGCCCGAACACCACTGCACTGCCCTAAACCCTCAAACACCAGCCCCAGCACGACCCCCTACACTGCCCGAACACCACTGCACTACCCTAAACCCTGAAACACCAGCCCCAGCAAGACCCCCTACACTGCCCGAACACCACTGCACTGCCCTAAACCCTGAAACACCACCCCCAGCAAGACCCCCTATACCTCCCGAACACCACTGCGCTGCCCTAAACGCTGAAACATCAGCCCCAGCAAAACCCCTACACTGCGCGAACACCATTGCACTGCCCTAAACACTGAAACACCACCCCCAGCAAGACCCCCTACACTGCCCGAACACCACTGCACTAAACCCGGAAACACCAGCCCCAGCAAGACCACCTACACTGCCCGAACACCACTGCACTGCCCAAAACCCTGAAACACCACCCCCAGCACGACACCCTACACTGCCCGAACACCACTGCACTGCCCTAATCCCTGAAACACCACCCCCAGCACGACCCCCTACACTGCCCAAACACCACTGCACTGCCCTAAACCCTGAAACACCACCCCCAGCACGACCCCCTACACTGCCCGAACACCATTGCACTGCCCTAAACCCTGAAACACCACCCCCAGCACGACCCTCTACACTGCCTGAACACCACTGCCCTAAACCCTGAAACACCACCCCCAGCAAGACCCCCTACACTGCCCGAATACCACTGCACTGCCCTAAAGCCTGAAACACCACCTCCAACACAACCCCCTACACTGCCTGAACACCATTGCTCTGCCCTAAACCCTAAAACACTGCCCCCAGCAAAACCCCCTACACTGCCCGAACACCACTGCACTGCCCTAAACCCTGAAACATCACCCCCAGCAAGACCCCCTACACTGCCCGAACACCACTGCCCTAAACCCAGAAACACCACCCCCAGCACGACACCCTACACTGCCCAAACACCACTGCACTGCCTTAAACCCTGAAACACCACCCCCAGCAAGACCCCCTACACTGCCCGAACACCACTGCACTGCCCTAAACCCTGAAACACCAGCCCCAGCACGACCCCCTACATTGCCCGAACACCACTGCACTGCCCTAAACCCTGAAACACCACCCCTGCATGACGCACTACACTGCCCGAACACCACTGCACTGCCCTAAACCCTGAAACACCATTCCCCCTGCACGACCCCCTACTCTGCCCGAACACTACTGCACTGGCCTAAACCCTGAAACACCATCCCCAGCATGACCCCCTACACTGCACCGAACACCACTGCACTGCCCTAAACCCTGAAACACTACCCCTAGCAAGACCCCCTACACTGCCCGAACACCACTGCACTGCCCTAAACCCTGAAACATCACCCCCAGCAAGACCCCCTACACTGCCCGAACACCACTGCACTGCCCTAAACCCTGAAACACCAGCCCCAGCACGACCCCCTACATTGCCCGAACACCACTGCACTGCCCTAAACCCTGAAACACCACCCCTGCATGACCCACTACACTGCCCGAACACCACTGCACTGCCCTAAACCCTGAAACACCACCCCCAGCACGACCCCCTACACTGCCCGAACACCATTGCACTGCCCTAAACCCTGAAACACCACCCCCTGCACGTCCCCCTACACTGCCCGAACACTACTGCACTGCCCTAAACCCTGAAACACCGCCCCCAGCATGACCCACTACACTGCACGAACACTACTGCACTGCCCTAAACCCTGAAACACTACCCCCAGCAAGACCCCCTACACTGCCCGAACACCACTGCACTGCCCTAAACCCTGAAACATCACCCCCAGCAAGACCCCCTACACTGCCCGAACACCACTGCCCTAAACCCTGAAACACCACCCCCAGCAAGACCCCCTACACTGCCCGAACAACACTGCAGTGCCCTAAACCCTAAAACACCACCCCCAGCACGACCCCCTACACTGCCCGAACACCACTGCTCTGCCCAAAACCCTGAAACACCAGCCCCAGCACGACCCCCTACACTGCCCGAACACCACTGCACTGCCCAAAACCCTGAAACACCACCCCCAGCACGACCCCCTACACTGCCCGAACACCACTGCACTGCCCTAAACCCTGAAACACCAGCCCCAGCAAGACCCCCTACACTGCCCGAACACCACTGCACTACCCTAAACCCTGAAACACCAGCCCCAGCAAGACCCCCTACACTGCCCGAACACCACTGCACTGCCCTAAACCCTGAAACACCACCCCCAGCAAGACCCCCTACACCTCCCGAACACCACTGCGCTGCCCTAAACGCTGAAACATCAGCCCCAGCAAGACCCCCTACACTGCGCGAACACCATTGCACTGCCCTAAACACTGAAACACCACCCCCAGCAAGACCCCCTACACTGCCCGAACACCACTGCACTAAACCCGGAAACACCAGCCCCAGCAAGACCACCTACACTGCCCGAACACCACTGCACTGCCCTAAACCCTGAAACACCACCCCCAGCACGACACCCTACACTGCCCGAACACCACTGCACAGCCCTAAACCCTGAAACACCACCCCCAGCACGACCCCCTACACTGCCCAAACACCACTGCACTGCCCTAAACCCTGAAACACCACCCCCAGCACGACCCCCTACACTGCCCGAACACCATTGCACTGCCCTAAACCCTGAAACACCACCCCCAGCACGACCCCCTACACTGCCTGAACACCACTGCCCTAAACCCTGAAACACCACCCCCAGCAAGACCCCTACACTGCCCGAATACCACTGCACTGCCCTAAAGCCTGAAACACCACCTCCAACACAACCCCCTACACTGCCTGAACACCATTGCTCTGCCCTAAACCCTGAAACACTGCCCCCAGCAAGACCCCCTACACTGCCCGAACACCACTGCACTGCCCTAAACCCTGAAACATCACCCCCAGCAAGACCCCCTACACTGCCCGAACACCACTGCCCTAAACCCTGAAACACCACCCCCAGCATGACCCCCTACACTACTCGAACACCACTGCACTGCCCTAAACCCTGAAACACCACCCCCAGCACGACCCCCTATACTGCCCGAACACCACTGCACTGGCCCAAAACACTGAAACACCAGCCCCAGCACGAACCCCTACACTGCCCGAACACAATTGCACTACCCTAAACCCAGAAACACCACCCCCAGCACGACCCCCTACACTGCCCGAGCACCACTGCCTGCACTGCCCTAAACCCTGAAACACCAGCCCCAGCACGACCCCCTACACTGCCTGAACACTACTGCACTGCCCTAAACCATGAAACACCATCCCCAGCACGACCCCCTACACTGCACGAACACCACTGCACTGCCCTAAACCCTGAAAACTACCCCCAGCAAGACCCCTACACTGCCCGAACACCACTGCACTGCCCTAAACCCTGAAACATCACCCCCAACAAGACCCCCTACACTGCCCGAACACCACTGCCCTAAACCCTGAAACACCACCCCCAGCAAGACCCCCTACACCGCCCGAACACCACTGCACTGCCCTAAACCCTGAAACACCAGCCCCAGCACAACCCCCTACACTGCCCGAACACCACTGCACTGCCCTAAACCCTGAAACACCACCCCGTGCATGACCCCCTACACTGCCCGAACACCACTGCACTGCCCTAAACCCTGAAACACCAGCCCCAGCACGACCCCCTACACTGCCCGAACACCACTGCACTGCCCTAAACCCTGAAACACAACCCCCAGCACGACCCCCTACACTACCCAAACACCACTGCACTACCCTAAACCCTAAAATACTCCCCCAGCACGACCCCCTACACTACCCGAACACAACTGCACTGCCCTAAACCCTCAAACACTCCCCCAGCACGACCCCCTACACTACCGAACACCATTGCACTGCCCTAAACCCTAAAACACTCCCCCAGCACGACCCCCTACATTGCCCGAACACCACTGCACTGCCCTAAACCCTAAAACACTCCCCCAGCATGACCCCCTACACTACCCAAACACCACTGCACTGCCCTAAACCCTAAAACACTCCCCCAGCATGACCCCCTACACTACCCAAACACCACTGCACTACCCTAAACCCTAAAACACTACCCCCAGCAGTACCCCCTACACTACCCAAACACCATTGCACTACCCTAAACCCTAAAACATTACCCCCAGCAGTATCCCCTACACTACCCAAACACCACTGCACTACCCTAAACCCTAAACCACTACCCCCAGCACGACCCCCTACACTACCCAAACACCACTGCACTACCCTAAACCCTAAAACACTACCCCCAGCACAACCCCCTACACTACCCAAACACCACTGTAATACCCTAAACCCTAAAACACTCCCCCAGCACGACTCCCTACACTATCCAAACACCACTGCACTACCCTAAACCCTAAATCTACCCCCAGCATGACCCCCTACACTACACAAACACCACTGCACTACCCTAAACCCTAAAACACTACCCCCAGCACGACCCCCTTCACTACCTAAACACAACTACACAATTTGTTACAGGCGTTGCAACGCAGGCCTGTGGTGCTTACTGGAAGTACTTGGTGGGCTAGTTGGGCCCCAGGGACCCTCATGATTCAAGGTGACCTAATCCCCCAACTTAAAACGCGCCACGGGGCGCGTTTGCACAGTGGTGAAGGGAGGGGGCGGGGCCTCAGGTGACATGTGCGCAAACACGCCCCTTGAATCCTGAGGGACCCTGGGGCCAACTAGCCCACCAGGTACCTTCAGTAAGCACAACAGAGTTGCATTGCAGAGAGGTGAAAAAGGTGCGTGGCCTCGGAACGCCTCTCTGCAACTCAGCTCTGTGGTCCTAACTGTAGGTACCTGGGGGCTAGTTGGGCCCCAGGGACCCTCAGGATTCAAGGGGACTTAATCCTGCAACTTAAAACGCGCCACGGGGCGCGTTTGCACACGCGTTTTAAGAGGTAGTTTTAATCCCCCTGCCCTATTATGTTCTAGGGACTTACAGAGGAGGTCATGCTAATCACAGGGGTACCCCAACGCATAGTGTTCCCTAGTGTATGTAGGTGTTTTCACTGTATTCTAAGTGTCTTTTAGCATAGCACTGACTCTGGTTAGTCAGAGTCAGTTACCACCAGTACCCGTCTGAAAAAGTTGTGGGCACAGGATGATTTTGCAACATGGCCTCTTTCTGCTCCTCTGTTGGTTCTTTCTGCACATCTTTTGCTTCTTCCTGCACTTTTCTTCGTCTTTGTGGACTTCTGTTGCTTCTTTCTGCATTTCTTTTGCTTCTTTCTGCGCGTTTTTTCTTCTTTCTTCACATGTCCTACCTCTGTAGGCATAGTTAGAAACTAGCATTTAAAAAACCTTTGAAATTCACTTAAAAATCATAGGTTTCAGGCACGTTATAGTTAGAAATTAGCATTTAAAAACCTTTGAAATTCACTGAAAAAACCATAGGTTTCAGACACGTTATAGTTAGAAATTAGCATTTAAAAACCTTTGAAATTCACTGAAAAAACCATAGGTTTTAGGGACAGTTATAGTTAGTTGGACATTTCACTCGTACAAAACCTGTGAAATTCCCCGTTATAGTTAGTTCAGCTAACTATAACTCGCGCCCGCAATGCACTGCTGATGACGTCACATATTACATCACTCATGACATGGTCAGTGACATCACTGATGACATCACTGATGACATCTCAAATGACATCACTGATGACATCATCCATGTGATAATTTCATGCATCTTCTCACACCCTAATATAGCTTTTGATACACCCACTCTAAATTACAGACTGCCATTCTCAAAACCATACACACTCCAATACCAATAACTACATACCCACTCACTGATTCTTAGGTCTACACACACACATCTACTCACTCACCCGTACAGTCACTCATACTTACAGTCACTCAGTACAGGACTATCATATGCACTCATACACCTATATAAACACTCACACACCGCCACTCATCCATAGAGGTACTCACACACCTAGTCATTCATGCACAAAATTAATCACACACCCATTTACTCACCTATACAGTTATACACACACCAGCTCACTTACTCATACAAATACTAGCACATTCTTACGCTCTTATACAATAACTGATACAAGCACACACGCATCCATACAGCCACTCTCACAATCACACACTCTCACTTATAGCCATTTAAATACTCTAACACACATATATACTGCCTTTACATATGTAGTTACTCGCACATGTACCACTGAGATATACATTCACTCACTAACACACCCATACACACACTCACCCACCCAAGCAGTCCATCACAGATGCACTCTTGAAATCATGCACCCAGTGAATCACCCACTCACACATCTATGTACAGAGTCACACACACCCCACCCACACAAACACTCAGGCAGCCATACAGATACTCAGAGAACCAATCAATAACCCATATAGACACTCATGTAGCTATTCGCAAATCCATGCATCCACTTACACACCAACAAACAGACGGATACAGACATTCACACAGTTTAGTCACTAACCCATGCATTCAGTAAGATACGTTTAATCACTCACTTGTAGAGTCAGTCACGCACGTACTAAATCATCCATTCAGACACTTAAACACCCACTCATTCTTCAATACGCCTTTCCCTATATATATTAAACATATTTAAACTTTACAGAAACACACAGTCACTGGATGATGTCATCAGTGATTTCATTTGAGATGTCATCAGTGATGTCACTGACCATGTCATGAGTGATGTAATATGTGACGTCATCAGCAGTGCATTGTGGGGCGCGAGTTATAGTTAGCTGAACTAACTATAACGGGGAATTTCTATGGTTTTGTACGAGTGAAATGTCCAACTAACTATAACTGTCCCTAAACCTATGGTTTTTTCAGTGAATATATATATATATTCACTGAAAAAACCATAAGGTTTTAGGGACAGTTATAGTTAGTTGGACATTGCACTCGTACAAAACCCGTGAAATTCCCCCGTTAGAGTTAGTTCAGGTAACTATAACTCGCGCCCCCGCAATGCACTGCTGATGACGTCACATATTACATCACTCATGACATGGTCAGTGACATCACTGATGACATCACTGATGACATCTCAAATGACATCACTGATGACATCATCCAGTGACTGTGTGTTTCTGTAAAGTTTAAATATGTTTAATATATATAGGGAAAGGCGTATTGAAGAATGAGTGGGTGTAGAAGCGCCTGAATGGATGATTTAGTAGGTGCGTGACTGAGTCTGTAAGTGAGTGATTAAACGTATCTTACTGGATGCATGGGTGAGTGACTAAACTGTGTGAATGTCTGTATCCGTCTGTCTGTTGTTGTGTAAGCAACTGCATGGGTTTCTGACTAGCTAAATGAGTGTCTATATGGGTTATGGATTGGTTCTCTGAGTATCTGTATGGGTGCCTCAGTGTTTGTGTGGGTGGGGTGTGTGTGACTCTGTGCATAGATGTGTGAGTGGGTGATTCACTGGGTGCATGGTTTCAAGAGTGCGTCTGTGATGGACTGTATGGGTGGGTGAGTGTGTGCATGGGTGTGTTAGTGATTGAATGTATATCTCAGTGGTACATGTGTGAGTAACTACATATGTGAAAGGCAGTATATATGTGTGTTGGAGTATATAAATGGCTATAAGTGAGAGTGTGTGATTGTGAGAGTGGCTATATGGATGAGTGTGTACTTGCATCAGTGATTGCATAGGAGCGTAAGAATGTGCTAGTATTTTTATGAGTACGTGAGCTGGTGTGTATAACTGTATAGGTGAGTAAATTGGAGTGTGATTAATTATTTGCATGACTGACTAGGTGTGTGAGTACCTCTATGGATGAGTTGCGTTGTGTGAGTGTTTATATAGGTGTAAGAGTGCATATGATAGTCCTGTACTGAGTGACCGTAAGTATGAGTGACTGTACGGGTGAGTGAGTGGATGTGTGTGTGTAGACCTAAGAATCAGTGAGTGGGTATGTACTTATTGGTATTGGAGTGTGTATGGTTTTTAGAATGGCAGTCTGTAATTTAGAGTGGGTGTATCAAAACTTATATTAGGGTGTGAGAAGATGCATTAAATTCTCACATGGATGATGTCATCAGTGATGTCATCAGTGATGTCATTTGAGATGTCATCAGTGATGTCATCATTGATGTCACTGACCATGTCATGAGTGATGTAATATGTGACGTCATCAGCAGTGCATTGCGGGGGCGCGAGTTATAGTTACCTGAACTAACTATAACGGGGGAATTTCACGGGTTTTGTACGAGTGCAATGTCCAACTAACTATAACTGTCCCTAAAACCTTATGGTTTTTTCAGTGAATTTCTAAGGTTTTTTAAATGCTAATTTCTAACTATAACGTGCCTGAAACCTATGGTTTTTTCAGTGAATTTCAAAGGTTTTTTAAATGCTAATTTCTAACTATAACGTGTCTGAAACCTATGGTTTTTTCAGTGAATTTCAAAGGTTTTTTAAATGCTAATTCCTAACTATAACATGTCTGAAACCTACGGTTTTTTCAGTGAATTTCACAGGTTTTGTAAATGACAATTTTTAAATGTATTAATTGTTATATTTATTTTTTTCATACTGATTTACTACATTTTTAGAAACAATTTTTTTTTACATATTTTATTTTTTAAATTACATTGTAATTACATTATACATTACAAAAAATACTTTCTCAGAATGAATTACTTTAGTTTAAATACTTTGCACATAGGCAATAGACTTTTAAGTACAGTAGTTACAGTTGTTGCAATGGGCAACACATTTTCAAACACAATGCAACATTGAGCTCAATGTGAATTTCTAGTTAAATGCAATTAGTTACTTTATGGATTACTTTTCTAACCACAGGACTGGATCCTAGATTCAGTCCTGGGACATCTCCTGTAAACAGTTGAGTAAAAGCGTTTTGGTTACAGTAGTGATTTTTAAGGAATATTATTGTATTTTAAAAGTTGACACTTAGAAACTTTTTCTCATAGAATCACCAATGTTATCCTATGGAAGGAAATTCACTTAGCAGGTAAAAACTGTTATCGTTACTTTTTCTTACTCAGTGTTGGATCCTGGATCCAGCACTGGTGCATCTCCTGTAAACAGTTGAAACAATGCGTTTGTCATACAGGCGATTTTTAAGGAATATTTGTAGTTTGTGAAAATCGACACTTTGAAACTTTTCTGCTAAAAACCAGACAATGGATTCCTATGGAAGAAAATATAAGTTACTGGTAAGTACGGTTAAAATTACTTTTTAGGGTCAGTGCTGGGCTAAAAGATGCAGCACTGGGTTCTCTCCTGATAACAGGTGAGTAAATTGGAATTCGTACTTTGGTTGATTTTAGAGGAATATTATAAAGTTCCAAAACTCCACACTTAGAAGAATTTCCAAGTGAAACCAGTCAATGTTAGCCTATGAAGGAAATTCAAGTTACTGGTAAGTACGGTTAAAATTACTTTTGAGGATCAGTACTGGGCTGAAAGATGCAGCACTGAGGTCTCTCCTGATAACAGGTGAGTAAATCAGAATTCGTATTTCGGCTGATTTTAGAGGAATATTTTAAAGTTCCAAAACTCCACACTTAGAAGAATTTCCAAGTGAAACCAGTCAATGTTAGCCTATGAAGGAAATTCAAGTTACTGGTAAGTATGGTTAAAATTACTTTTGAGGATCAGTACTGGGCTGAAAGATGCAGCACTGAGGTCTCTCCTGATAACAGGTGAGTAAATCGGAATTCGTATTTCGGCTGATTTTAGAGGATTATTTTAAAGTTCCAAAACTCCACACTTAGAAGAATTTCCAAGTGAAACCAGTCAATGTTAGCCTATGGAAGGAAATTCAAGTTACTGGTAAGTACGGTTAAAATTACTTTTCAGGATCAGTACTGGGCTGAAAGATACAGCACTGAGGTCTCTCCTGATAACAGGTGAGTAAATCGGAATTCGTATTTCGGCTGATTTTAGAGGAATATTTGTATGTTTCAAAAATCAACACTTAGAAACTTTTTCAGCAAAAAGCAGGCAATGATATCCTATGGAAGGAAATTCAATTTACTGGTAAGTACGGTTAAAATTACTTTTCAGGATTAGTACTGGGCTGAAAGATGCAGCACTGAGGTCTCTCCTGATAACAGGTGAGTAAATCAGAATTCGTAGTTCGGCAGATTTTAGAGGAATATTTGCACATTGGTGAAGGGAGGGGGCGGGGCCTGAGGTGACATCTGTGCAAACGCGCCCTGTGGCGCGTTTTAAGTTGGGGGATTAAGTCCCCTTGAATCATGAGGGTCCCTAGGGGCCAACTAGCCCACCAGGAACCTCCAGTATGCGCCAGGGGCTGCGTTGCAGAAACGTGTAGAGAGGCCACACCCCTTTTACACCTCTCTGCAACGCAGCTCTGTGGCGCTTTCTGGATGTACCTGTTGGGCTAGTTGGCCCCCAGGGACCCTCAGGATTGAAGGGGATTTAATTCCCCATCTTAAAACGCGCCATGGGGCCTGTTTGCACACATGTCACCTCAGGCCCCGCCCCCTCCCTTCACCACTGTGCAAACGCGCCCCGTGGCGCGTTTTAAGTCGGGGGATTAACTCCCCTTGAATCCTGAGGGTCCCTGGGGTGCAACTAGCCCACCAGCTACCTCCATTAAGCGCCACAGAGCTGCGTTGCAGAGAGGTGTAAAAAGGGGCGTGGCCTCTGTACACCTCTCTGCAAGGCAGCCCCCTGGCGCATACTGGAGGTTCCTGGTGGGCTAGTTGGCCCCCAGGGACCCCCAGTATTCAAGGGGAATTACTTCCCTTTCTTAAAACGCGCCAGGGGGCGCGTTTGCAGAGTACTGCAGGGAGGGGGCGGGGCCTCGGCACGATGCCGTTTTTTTGTTTTTTTTTATGGGAGGGGGCTGCGTGGCCCCCTTCCCTCGGCCACTTTTGGCCCCGGGGACCCCATCCCCCGGGGCCTGGGCATTTTTTTGTTTTATTAAAAAAAAAAAAACGGGAAGGGGGCCGCGTGGCCCCCTTCCCTGGGCCTCTATTGGCCCCGGGGACCCCATCCCCTGGGGCATGCCCTCTTTTTAAATAAAAATATGGGGGGCTGCGTGGCCCCCCTCCTCAGGCCATTTAAGGCCCCGGGGACCCCATCCCCCGGGGCCGGCCTTGCCCTTATTTTTTTTTTTTTTTAATTTTTTTTTATTTGGGGAGGGGGCTGCGTGGCCCCCTCCCGGGCCACTTATGGCCCTGGGGACCCCATCCCCCGGGGCCTGGCCTCTGGTTGGGGACTGTGGGGGTCCCCAAACCCCCACAGTCCCGCCGGCTCCCCGTGTCCTACGGGAGCCGGCATTCCTTTTCCACATGGGGAGCAGCTAACATGCTGCTCCCCGTGTGGAAAGCAATTGGTTTGCATTTTGAAAGAGAGAGCAGGTTTCCTGCTCTCTCTTTCAAAATGCAAATCAGTTTGCTATGACAGGACGGGAGCCGCGAGGCTCCCGTCCTGTCATAGCAAACTACAGTGTCCCGGGGTAGGCACCCCGGGACACTGCAGGAGCCGGCCCTGGGGGTGGCGGTCCCCAGGGCCATCAAGGGCTCCAGGAGGGGGCCGCGCGGCCCCCTCCCTACATTTTGAAAGCCCCGGGAGGTGGTGGTCCTCGGGGCTTGGGGGTCCAAAACGGACCCCCATTTTCAATGTTCTTAGTGCCCCGGGGAGGTGGTGGTCTCGGGCGTGTGGGGGCTGGAGCCCCCCACACAGGTTTTAAAATTTTTTTTTAAAAGCCCCGGGGAGGTGGCGGTCCTCGGGGCTGCGGGAGGGCTCAGAGCCCTCCCGCACCATTAATGATAAAGCCCCGGGGGTGGCGGTCCTCGGGGCTTGGGGGCCCTTGGAGGCCCCCCATACATAAAATAAACTCCCCCAGCATGCCCCCGGGACTTGGCCCACCCGGGGGCAAATTAACATCGAAGCGCGGGAGACCGCGCTTCGATTTTTTTTTTTTTCGGCAGGATTCGCGCTCCCTGAGCGCATCCTGCCGATTTTTTTTTTTTTTTAAATGCTTTTTTTTGCCCAGGGGGTCCTTGTGGGACCCCCTGAGCAGGCCTAGGGGGTTAGGGTGTTTCTACCCTGCCCCCTTTGTGCGTTTTGCGCACTTGTTTCTTTTTTTTTTCTCGGCGGATCCGCGCACCCTAAGCGCATCCCGCCGATTTTTTTTTAAAAAAAAAAATGCTTTTTTCTGCCCAGGGGGTCCTTGTGGGACCCCCTGAGCAGACCTAGGGGGTCAGGGTGTTTCTACCCTGCTCCCTTTTTGCGCTTTGCGCACTTGTTTCTGTCCCTCGGTTCTACCGAGAGATAAATGGCTGCCAACACTTCCTGATTTGGAGTGTTGACAGCCAATTAGCATGCAGCTCGTGATCGGGAGGGTACGCGGATCCGACGCGCCCATAGATATATATGTGATTTTAATTGTGAATTTCTCAGGAACTACTGAACGGATTTACACCATTTTAGCAAAAGGCACCAGTCTGAACCAAGGGCTACCTCTTTGCCAAATTTGGGGTAATTCCGTTCAGCAGTTCGGGCTGTAGCTGCGACTAAAGGTTCCTATGGAAAAATGAATGGGGAAAACGCGTTTTGGGACCCCCTTTTTCTCGGCCCCGCTTGACGTATCACCCCGAGACTTTCAGGGTAGGAGCGGACCGGAGCGCCCCAACAAGTTGGAAGCTTTGCGAAGATTCGTCAACCGGCGCCAACGTTATTGCAAATAGAATGTCGCGGATTTCCTATGGATAATAGGTCCTAACTATAACTATCTACTGGCGACCGCCAGTAGATAATATATATATGTACATATATATATATGCTCAAAACAGCCCGTTCCTCCTCTAAAAAACAGGTGTCAGCACGCTCCGGTTGATTTCATCGGTTTATTCCGGCAACTGGTAACGCGTTTCGACAGTCCACGCGGTCTTTTTCACAATATATATATATATATATTTGTGTGTTCACTGAAATGTTTAGGTGTTATTATGTGATAAACAAAGAAAAAACACAGAAATTCGCCAGTTATAGTTTAAACAACTAACTATAAAATGATAACATTCAACATGTAATGCACTGCTTTTGACCCCACATAATACACCACTTCACTCATGACATGTTAAATGACATCATTGATAAAATCACTGATGAAACCTCAAAAGTCATCAGTGATGTGATTTGAGATGTCATTAGTAATATCCTCAATTATGTCATTTAAAATGCCATGAGTGATGTAATACGTGAGGTCATAAGCAGTGCATGATGGGTGTGCAAGTTGTAGTTAGTTCAGTAAACTATAACTGGTGAATTTCATTGCTTTTTAATTTGTTTCACATATGTTCTTATCTCATTTCAACACCTAACTAAATCACCACTTTAACATTTTTTCAGTGAAGTTCTGGTGTATTTTGAAAGTATATTAACATAATATTACCATATTTATCTATAACATCATTTTAACCTTTATCGTTTCCAAGGTTTTGATCATATTTTAAGTTGAGTATCCACCCAAGACCGTGGGTGACCTACACCCACCCCCATGCTGGCTGCAAACTCCCTGCTGCACACAGCCTTTCGCTGTGTCCAGCAGAAGCTTCGTCACAAACCCTGATGTAAGCCAGGCCCTTTGTTCAAACCCCCACAGATGACCAACCCTGAGCTGTGCATGGCCTTTAGCCTTGCTCAACAGGGCATTGGACTGCATGTCGTGCTCCTAACCCTCCACAGGCAGCCACAGTCCTTGCTGTGTATGGATTTCGGTCATGTGCAGCGGTGGGCTGGCCACAAGACTTGGCCTTTGGCCAAGCCCTATGCCAAACCCTGCGTGCAATGTGTGCCCAAATCCCACAACAGCCAATACCCACTGCACATGGCCTTCAGCTGTGTGGAGCAGGGGCCTGGCTGTAGAGCCTGTCCCGACCTCCTGCCAGCAGCCAACCGCCCCACTGCGCAAGGCCAAGCTCCTATGCACACTATATCCATCCATGCTCATTGGTAAGTTTACCCTAATGGACCCCCTTACAGGGGCTTGTGGGTCGTAATGATACAGCAAGAATTGTAATAAATGATTGTGAATGTATGCCTTTGAACATGAAAAATTCAAGCAAAATGTCTTGTGCTGAATTTGACTACTATGCTTTGTGCAAAAAACTAAAATGAATCCAGAAGGGATTAAAAGCAATAAAGCTGGTTGAAGATGACTAAAGAGATAAACAGCAGCAGCTTCTGATTGTATTTCTCTTTTTTTGCATCATTATGAAAACAGAAGGACACTTTGGAAAACATTGCAGCATCAATGAGAAAATCCACAGATAAAAGCAATGGTGACTTTTCAGTCTAAGTCTCAGTTGTAGCAGAAAAGATTTAGATATTAGATCTAAGTCCAGTTATACTGGTAGATGATAATTGTTGATGATAATGAAGCCAGGATGGGATTGAATATTGAAGATGCTGAAATAGTAGATGCCTACTGCATCAGAGGTGGAGCAGCTGTAACTGTTGAAGCATTTTATGAAGTGACACTCAAATTGTCTGAGAATTGTAAGATTGTTGGTCCTACACATGTCGGCACATGTGGCAGCACAGGTGAAGACTCAAACACAGCAACTCTGATGATGGGTAACTGCATTACTTTGCAGTACGCTTGGTGCTCTCTGATTAGTTGAGTTCCTTCCCAGCAATCAACAGGAAGTCTAGATCATTGTTCCAACAGAATAATCAATATCACATCTTGGAAAAGTTCAAACGTTGCCACACTGGTCGAACTGAGAAGGTTGAGTTTTCTAATGCCACACTGCTCGAACTGAGAAGGTTGAGTTTGCTAAGACACAAAGTCCAGTATGCACTTAGCTTAGCTAGCAGATCTCTGAGATATAATGCAGTAGCTTTGTGGCATGATATTCAGTTGGATAGGGCGCATTTCCATTCACGTTGACTTATTTCTTTACCAGGAAAAAAATATAAATTGTGCACACCACGATGAGAAAAGTAGTTGATATTTCACCAAAGTTGAAAAAGAGAGAGCCTAAAAAGGTAGGGATGAATCCAAAAATAGTTTTAAGACTAGTCAACACACCAGATCTGGCAATTTAAAAAACATGGTTATGTTCAAAACATGAACACAGTGTTGTGTAGAAAATTCAACTTGTAAAAACCACGGGATCTTTGCTGGGGAACGGGCTGTTTGGAGAGTGAAATTATCAGTTGCAGGGATAATGGTACCTCTTTCTGAGTTGCAAGTGCAATAACCTTATTTCATTTATCAACACATGTATTTATAATTCTACCTTTGGCCATCAAGCTCTTTCAAAAAATGTAATTTCAAGAGTATAAAGTGTAATACCACAACATTTTATAATCCCCGGGGGACTTATTGGTCCTTTGAGGATTCACATGGGCACTTCTCAATGTTCTACTGTGCTTCTGGCAGCCCCCAAAGCACATTACAATATGTGAGTGGTGGACCCAGCCCTCTATGAGGCACCATCAAAGGAAATATGCAAACCTTATTTGCCGCACCCCAGAGGATTATGGAGCACTCCTGTTGCCCAAGGCAATGCATCAAATATAGCAACAATGTGCTGCAAGGGGAAATGCCTTTTGATCTCCCATTTTCAAAAATTTCAATTTTTGCTCTTTGGGACTGCGGGCAAGTCCTACACACCTGCAGTCTGCTTGTTCACCCATTTTCTTCTGCAGCTGGTGCAGGAGCCAGCCTATACACTATGGGCCTGATTACGATGGCGGACGGAAAAGCACTCCGACCGCTGTGGCAGCGGAAATTAACCGTCTGTATGTACTGCGGCAAAACCGGCGGTCAGATTAGGATGCACTGCCAGAAAAATCCAACCGCGGTGGACGGATTCCACGAAACTCCGCCGGGAACGTCCGGAAAAGCTGAAAATCCATCCGCGGCAGTCGGATTTGCTACGGAAAGACCAAAAAACGCTGTTCGACCAGCGGAATGACCGCAAGTGAAATTACGATGCGATGGCGATGCCAGCGGAACGATCAGTTGTTTCCGACCGCCGCGATAGCAACAAATGATGAATGGGAGAGCCGGCGGAAGGACTATTGCATTTCGAACGCCGGGGTCGCGCGGAAAGAGCAATGGCGGTCAAACGCAACCACACAACAAGGCTACCAAGTGTCACTGTACATCTGGCTCAGCCTCAAAAAACATCTAACACACCCCAATGACACATCCCCATTGCAAGTTAAAAATACAAATCCCAGGTCAACCCAGACAACACACCTGACATGAATTCTCCATTTTGACCCACCCACATAGCTGAGTATAAAACCAGCCCCTTCCCTGCCCAGAACCCTTTGCACAACTCCAGCACTGAAGGGCCCAACCCCACAGTACAAAGGAGAAGCAAATCAGCACACAACACACCATCACAACCACACACACACCACACACATCACCACCACCACCACCTTCACACCTGCACTTCTCACCCATTTGCACATCACACACCATGGCACAGAGGAAGATGCCCAAATTCACTGACACTGAGTTGTCAGTGATGGTAGTTAAGATAATCAGAGTAGAACCACATTTGTTTGGAAGCATGGTCCAACAGACACCAGTAGCCAGAACAAATCAGATGTGGGAAAGGATAGTCAACAAAGTCAATGCAGTAGGGACCACCCCGCGCACCCTGAAGGACATCAGGAGGATGTGGCATGACCTCAAGACCAGGGTGAAAGAGCGTGCCAACAAGAACCATGAGCTGGCTCAGAGGACTGGCGGTGGCCCTCCCATTCCACCACTAACATTCAATGAATGGGAGGAGAAGGTGCTTGCCATACTGCATCCAGAGAGTCTCACAGGAATACCCGGGGAGTGGAGGCTGGTAAGTACCAACAAATGTCTCCCATTACACTGCTATGTACTGTCTTGCACAACTAGAAAGCTACACTTCCTAAACACAAATGCACTTACGTACAACACACTCTTCCCAACACATGTCTCACACATCTAACATTTCCTTCCTCTGAATCACCCCAAAGGTAGCTAGCAATATTTCCATGGGGGCATGTGTACAGGCAGCCAGCATTACAACTCCCACCAGGCCCCCTTGTCCCACAGCTGAGCAGGATGGTACACTCCTCCCACTCATAACCATGTGGCAGCCATTGCATTGCTCACCTTCACCTAACAGGTAGGTAGCCTTCTTAACAGGGAGGGGTGTTTGTGGGTGGGAAGCCAGCACTACAACTCCCACCAGGCACCCTTGTCCCACAGCTGAGCAGGATGGAGCACTCCCCCCCAACCATGTGGCAGCCATTTCATTGCACTCATCAAACTTACAGGTAGGTAGCCATCTTAACAGGGAGGGGTGTTTGTGGGTGGGAAGCCAGCACTACAACTCACCACAGGCCCCCTTGCCCCACAGCTGAGCAGTATGGTACACTCCTCCCACTCATAACCATGTGGCAGCCATTGCATTGCTCACCTTCACCTAACAGGTAGGTAGCCTTCTGAACAGGGAGGGGTGTTTGTGGGTGGGAAGCCAGCACTACAACTCCCCACAGGCCCCCTTGTCCCACAGCTCAGCAGGATGGAGCACTCCCCCCAGAACCATGTGGCAGCCATTGCATTGCTCACCTTCACCTAGCAGGTAGGTAGCCTTCTGAACAGGGAGGGGTGTTTGTGGGTGGGAAGCCATCACTACAACTCCCCACAGGCCGCCTTGTCCCACAGCTCAGCAGGATGGAGCACTCCCCCTCCCCCCACCATGTGGCAGCCATTTCATTGCACTCATCAAACTTACAGGTAGGTAGCCATCTTAACAGGGAGGGGTGTTTGTGGGTGGGAAGCCAGCACTACAACTCACCACAGGCGCCCTTGTCCCACAGCTGAGCAGGATGGTACACTCCTCCCACTCATAACCATGTGGCAGCCATTGCATTGCTCACCTTCACCAAACAGGTAGGTAGCCTTCTGAACAGGGAGGGGTGTTTGAGGGTGGGAAGCCAGCACTACAACTCCCCACAGGCCCCCTTGTCCCACAGCTCAGCAGGATGGAATAATCCCCCCCCAGAACCATGTGGCAGCCATTGCATTCCTCACCTTCACCTAACAGGTAGGTAGCCTTCTGAACAGGGAGGGGTGTTTGTGGGTGGGAAGCCATCACTACAACTCCCCACAGGCCCCCTTGTCCCACAGCTCAGCAGGATGGAGCACTCCCCCTCCCCCACCATGTGGCAGCCATTTCATTGCACTCATCAAACTTACAGGTAGGTAGCCATCTTAACAGGGAGGGGTGTTTGTGGGTGGGAAGCCAGCACTACAACTCACCACAGGCCCCCTTGTCCCACAGCTGAGCAGGATGGTACACTCCTCCCACTCATAACCATGTTTCAGCCATTGCATTGCTCACCTCCACCTAACAGGTAGTTAGCCTTCTGAACAGGGAGGGGTGTTTGTGGGTGGGAGCCAGCACTACAACTCCCCACAGGCCCCCTTGTCCCACAGCTCAGCAGGATGGAGCACTCCCCCTCCCCCCCACCATGTGGCAGCCATTTCATTGCACTCATCAAACTTACAGGTAGGTAGCCATCTTAACAGGGAGGGGTGTTTGTGGGTGGGAAGCAGGCACTACAACTCCCCACAGGCCCCCTTGTCCCAGATCTGAGCAGGATGGAACACTCCCCCCCAACCATGTGGCAGCCATTTCATTGCACTCATCAAACTTACAGGTAGGTAGCCATCTTAACAGGGAGGGGTGTTTGTGGGTGGGAAGCCAGCACTACAACTCCCACCAGGCCCCCTTGTCCCACAGCTGAGCAGGATGGTACACTCCCCACACCCAGAACCATGTGGCAGCCATTTCATTGCTCTCTTCAAACTTACAGGTAGTCAGCCTTCTCATGCTCTCTTGTCTCACCCCTGAGCAGGATGGAACACTCCCCCACCCAGAACCATGTGGCAGCCATTGCATTGCTCACCTTCACATAACAGGTAGGTAGCCTTCTGAACAGGGAGGGGTGTTTGTGGGTGGGAAGCCTGCACTGCAACTCCCCACAGGCCCCCTTGTCCCACAGCTGAGCAGGATAGAGCACTCCCCTCACCCAGAACCATGTGGCAGCCATTTCCCTCCACTGTGTCACCGAACAGGTAGGTAGTCAGTGCATGCACCCTGCCATCCTTCTCAAAAAGCATGGAGCCAGATGACCACACCAGCACTCACATGTTCATAGATCCAAAAGCCACATCCAGTGTGCAGACAGCTAAGCGCACGTAACTGTCACAGAAATTAAACTTTGACTCACCAAGTCACATGTGAAAGTAATTCATGGCACAATCATGCACAGCACAAAATGCAATGTGTAAGTGCCATGGTGTCAGAGCATGAAGGCCCATATGAACACGAAACATGCATGGTCAATCTGACAAACAAAGTAAAGTACATTATATGCAAAAGGTATGTATAACATTCCAATGGCTAGTTCATGATTAGCTCAAATTGATTCCATGAAGAGCAAACAAAAAAGACGCATTACATAAAGTTGATGTGCCGCAAGTTGTTAGATGATGACATCTCCTTGTAATCACACAATCTGTACGTGGCACGTGGTTTCAATTTACATGTCACACCATGGACAAGTAATGTATGTACCTCAACATCATGTCATGATGCTCAGTATCTTGCTGCCATACCAAGTGATTGCAATGTAAAGTGTTTGGTGTATCAAATATAACATCCAAAAGTCTAACACCAAGTTTGTGGAGTGCACTTCAATATTCAATAACCATTTAACCTCTGTTCAACAGGAGATCCACAAGCAACTGCAGCAGAAAATCCCACCAACCTGCAGAGCCTGTCTCCCCCCCACCCCCCCGGAACATGAACTCTCGGATGCAGACTCCCTACGTTTCTCGGATGAGGAGCAACAACCTGGCCCCTCCGGAATGCCAGGGCGCACCACGTCTCAGGCACTCATTGTCCCCACCACCACCACCACCACAGCAACAACAACAGCGCTGACCCCTGCTACAACGACCTGTGTGGCCTCCACCACCACCATCACCACTGCTGCCTGCAACACACTCCCTGACTCAGTGGTTACCAACACCACAACACAATCAGAGGATGCCAGGGGGAGTGTGCGGGTGTATCCAGTGCCAACGCCACAGGTCCGTGTCAACAGGGCAGGTGGGAGGGAAACTGGGGGACAAATGCAGGAGGACACTGAGACCGAAGCCCTGGCCACCGTCGCAAGAGTCCTTGGGGCATATGAACAGAACCAGGGAAAGATGGGCCAAGTTGTGGAAGAAGTGCGTGAGCTCCGCCTGCTGCTGAGGTCCATGGACACACGTATGGGCCAACTTGTGGACCTCATGGGCCAGCTTGTGGGTGTTCTGAGGGACAGACATGTGGCCCAAATGACAGCTCAACCCCCCTCCAGTGGCCTGCATGCTGATACTCCCACCACCTCAGCTGCGGCCACAGAGAGGGATGAGCTGCAACAAAATGACTCCTCAGACACCGCTGAGCCTGCAGCAGAGGGCCCCCCTGCCAAACGCACGAGGAGCCTTCCGAGAAACACCAGGGGAGGATCATGTGGCCATGCACCATCCAAACGCAAGTCGCTGAGCCAGCCATGATGGCATCTGTGTTCCCCTTGACATTGACTTTGTTAACTACCCTGACCCACATTGCCATGTTGATGGCAGGAGTCTGTTGGACTGTGTGACTACATCAATGTGGTGACTACTCTATTTGTCTCATTTACCATCACTGACAACTCATAAATTCACTTGGCACAATTTTGTAAATAATCACTTCTCTGTCACAAATACTTATTGTAAATAAACACTCTTTACACACCTATGTCTTTGTGTCAGCTCCATGTTTATCACAGTATGTACAATGTCAATTCAGATTCCAATGTACCACAAGCTCTGATTGTGACGAGGCATTGAGAGGGTGAAGGAACCTAGAAAGACACAAGAGAATGACATTTACTTGTCAGGTGATGCCATTACAGCTAAAACACACCACTAGTCATCAATGTACAAAAACCAGCACACATAACAATGAGCAACAACATCAACATAGACATGAGGTACCTGGATAAAAATACCCTGTGCCACACACATCAGCCATTAGCCCAGAGCCAACAACAGCCAGCAGTCAAAAAGATCATCTATGCCTTGCCATTACCATCAAAGCCAACAGAAAATGTCACTGTTGTACAATGTCACTTACACTCAAGGGAAGTATTTGGCGATGAGCTGTTGACGCATGTCAACACCTTCCTCTTCTCCACTATTGTCGTCACTGGGCATGTGTGGGTTTGCAGGGGGAGGGCATCTGCTGCTCATCATCATCCAGGAGCAGGGGGATCTCCTTGCGCAAGGCCAGGTTGTGGAGCATGCAGCATGCAACTACGATCTGACACACCTCTTGGGGAGAGTAGAGTATTGCACCTCCGCTCTTGTCCAGACACCGGAATCTAGACTTCAGAAGCCCAAAAGTACGCTCCACCACACGACGTGTCCTCACATGTGCATCATTGTAGCGGCCTTCACCCGGGGTCCTTGGATTCCTCAGTGGGCTCAGCAATCAAGGACGGTTGGGATACGCAGAGTCACCTAGGTGTGACATACAGAGAGCAATTTACTAATATAAACAGTAGCTGAGAACAGCATGTCCCACACACTACTTGACTCGGCGTACTCACCAACAAGCCACGCACGCTCCGGATGCATATTTTCCATCAATTGTGGGATGATGCTGTTACGCAGTATGTAGGAGTCATGTGCAGATCCTGGATATTTGGCACATACATGGGAGATAATCATATCCGCTTGGCATACCACTTGCACATTAATGGAATGGAAATGCTTCCTGTTCCTGTATATGTGCTCATGTGCCTGTGGTGGAACCAGGCCAACATGTGTGCAGTCAATGGTGCCAACAACATTAGGTATGTGGCCAAGGACATAAAAATCACCCTTCACAGCTGCCAATTCATGTCTCCTTGGAAAATGGATGTAGCGGTCCTTGTATGTCATCTTTGCAGACAGGACATCACGTAGCACCATGCTGAACATCACTTGAGACATCCCACCGGCGATGGCCACCGTGTACTGGAACGAACCAGTTGCAAAGAAATGCAGGGCCGCCATCAGCTTAACTGTTGGTGTCAAAGCAGTCGGATAGGTTCTGCGAGGCCTCAGATGGGGCTCCAACTGACCACATAGGTCTTGAAGGGTAAGGCGATCCAGACGGAATTTTTTTATGATGTCCTCATCCTCCATGTTCGCCAGCACTGGGAACGGACGATGCACATTTGGTCGTCTCCTACATAATATGAAAGGGGACATATGTCAATTTAATTCCCCTATGATATGTGTCAAACATCTTACATCTTGACTGACCCAGCGCCAACAATGATTGGACTGTAACAACAGCTTAATGCACAAGTCACATGCAGAGACACCTTGATCTCATGTAGTCGTACATGTGGTCAGTATGTACATACTGACTACCACCAAAACAGATTCTGACTATGTGAAGGGTAAATGATACATTCCTACATCTTGTGTCCCCAGCCCTGGGAGTAGTTGACACAGCACATGTTGGAAACAGCAACACTGCTGACTTCTACGTAGCTGCTGTACCTGCCACACCTTCTTGGTTAAGTTGCACAGAGCACAACTTTTCGACACAATGAGCACAGTGTGTGTAAGCTGATCAACTACCAAAACCAATACAGCAATGTGCACAGTGAAATAGGCACATTATGTGGTCAGTCCATCATTACTATGGGATGATTAGCCATCTCACACATTGAGATGTTCACAAATATGAGACTCCATTACACACCAAAACTGTGTACATGCACACAAAATATCATAGGTGAAATGTGAGGAAGTACATGCCAATGCATGTAATCATGTGCATTGACATGGCATGTGTAGGCAGCAGTGAGTTGAATGTCACACTAGCATTACATTTTGCAAACAGGTGCTGTAATACATTGTGAATGTATAGTGCTCAATGATTAAAATTGGCTATTGCCATTGCTAGAGCATATTGTGTCCATAGGTGCGGTATGCGTGCTCCGCCACCGCGATCACGGTCATTGCCCACAATTGAAAGATGCAGGATTGCCGTAGCGACCGCCTGGACCCCGCTGTGTGACACCGCCAATGCCAATGGCATTGCAGCCAATGGGAACCGCGATCGCGGTAGAGCAATACATATTTGAAACCCACGGTAGGCGTGCACCGCTACCGCGGGCCCGGGCATTGGCCGCAATTGAAAGATGCAGGATTGCGGTAGCGACCGCCTGAACCCCGTGGTGTGACACCGCTAATGCCAATGGCATTGCAGCCAATGGGAACCGCGATCGTGGTAGTGCAATACATATTTTAAACCCGCGGTAGGCATGCACCGCTACCGCGGGCCCGGTCATTGGCCACAATTGAAAAATGCAGGATTGCGGTAGCAACAGCCTGGACCCCGCGGTGTGACACCGCCTATGCCAATGGCATTGCAGCCAATGGGAACCGCGATCGCGGTAGTGCTATACATATTTGAAACCCGCGGTAGGCGTGCACCGCTTCCTCGGTCCCGGTTATTGGATGCAATTGAAAAATGCTAACCAGGCAGCCCAATTGCAGCAGCTGAGTACCACTGAAACAACCCCAGGGTCCTATAAATCTCTGTGAGAGAGCCACACATTTCACTTGCATTCAGACACTGCTGCCTGCCATTCTTCACCACCAACTGCTGCTGTTCCTGTATTCTGGACCCAGTGATGGCAAGAACTGAGAACATCAGGGCCCTTCCCTTCACCACAGAGGAGCTGGAGGTCCTGGTGGACGAGGTTCTTGCACAGTATGGGAGGCTGTATGGTGCGCCAGATGTACTGGTAAGTGTTACTGAATAAAAGTTTGAGAGTGCTCAGAATGCTCACATGATGTTGCTCTGCAGTAGTATGTGCCTGTGAGTGCAAGTCAATGTGCATGCATCCATATTTTTCCTACAGCCTGCTCCATACACGGCCTATTAAGAATTTCATTTGAGTATGTGGGGAGGATGGCAACATGGACACTTCTACAGCTCTTCTTCTGCAAAAAACAACAAACGTTGGTCTGAGCCTGGTTAATGTAAAAGTGTGATACACTGCCTAGCATGCTGACTTCATGTCAATGGGGTGTGTAGCCTTATTTCCACAGATCCAAGACTGCATTGAAGGATGGGAGTGACATGCAGTGTATTTTGCAGCCATACAGTTACACTGCTGGTTTGAGTCAGTCGAAGTCTGAACAAACATTGCCTGTGCTATGTGATGTCATAGTCCATTAAGTCTTCACATGCTCATTTGTGACATTACAAATGTATTTTGTCCAGAGGGTACTAAATGATGTGTGTGCAGTTTCTCAAATTGCCCCTATGGTGATGTGTGCATTATGCACAAGAGTACAATGCCTGTGTGTAACACTCTTGGTGGTAGTTCACCTATGACACATCAGATAAATGTAATTTGGAGATGTCATCCTTCTATTGATTACATTATGTGTTCAGTCTTGCATGTGTAGGCACTGTTTACCCTCTCATATTGTACATGCATGTGATTTCTCTGATGGCCCATGTTTAACCCCAGTGTGAGTCCCTCTGGCCTGCACAGAAACTGCCCAATGTTACAAGGACCCATCACTAAATGGAATTTTATTATTTATTTTATTTACGAGGTTTTATATAGCGCTGGCTTCACCCTTAGGTATCAGAGCGCTTTACATTGGGAAGATGATAGAACATAGGTTACAAAAACACATGGCAACGAGAAGAAGCGTAGAGATATAATAGGCTTAAGCAACAAAGTAAATAACATATCTTGATTATGATACAAAGTGAAAGGAGGTAGTATATTGGTAACATAGTTACAAATATTTAAGCAGTAGAAAGGAGCTAGATTCATATTTTGAATGAAACGGAAGGGTTAGACCAGAGTGGAGGGAGGGGAGGCTAAATTAAAGGAGAGGGGTGAACTGAGGGGACGCAAGAGGTGTGGAAGGGTAAGGTGGGGGCTATTAAGTGTTTGTGGAGTGCAGGAGAGGTGGGAGAAAGGGGGCAGGATTGGGGATTCAAGGCGGAAAGAGAATGAACAGCAAGTATGGGCATAGAGTGATTATGGACCCCAATATTTGTTGAGCAGGTGCAATTTAAGGTCTTTTTTGAAACTGACGTATGAAGGATTCAGTCGTAGGTCTTTGGGGAGGGCATTCCAGATGCTGGGGGCCTTACCAGAGAAGGAGCGAGATTGTGCGGCTTTCTTTTTTAACAAAGGAGGGACGAGGAGGAGAGAGTGAGTGCTTCTCATCGAACGGGTACTGCCCGCTTTTTTGAGTTTGTTTGAAAGGTAGATCGGGGTTTTTTGATGGAGGGCTTTGTGAGTGATGCAGGCTAATTTAAAGGAGGATCTGCCTTCAATAGGAAGCCATTTAAGGGACTTTAGGGTCGGCGAGATGTGGTCAGAGCGTTTACAACCAGTTGTAATCCTGGCCGCTAGGTTTAGCACAGATTTAAGTGGGGCCAAGTGAGTTTTGGGAGAGCCGATGAGAAGGGCGTTACCATAGTCAATTTTCGAGAGGACTAGGGATTGTACAACTGATTTGAAATCTTCCGCTGGAATGAAAGGTTTGATTTTTTTGAGATGTTGGAGCATAAAAAGTGCGCCTTTGGCCGAGTTTTTTACATGGGAGTTGAGCGTAAACTTACTGTCGAGGGTGATGCCAAGGGATTTAACCGAGTCGGAGAGGGAGAGTGTACAGTTAAGGGCAGTAAGGTCAGTGATACATGTATGGATGGGGAGAGGGTTGTTTTTAGTAGAGAATAGAATGATTTCCGTTTTGTTAGGGTTGAGTTTGAGATGATTGGAATGGAACCAGTTTTGTATGTTAGTAAGGGCGGTGTTAAGGTGCAGAACATCAGAGTGGGATTTGATTTTATAGTAGAGTTGGGTGTCGTCAGCATATAGGTGATAGTTAATGCCTGCTTGTTTGAGAATGAGGGTAAGGGGTTCCATGAAAAGGTTGAAGAGGGCAGGAGAGAGGATGGATCCTTGGGGGACACCAAGGGAGACTGGAGTGGGGCTAGATAGGCAGTGGTGGATTTTTACTTGTTGGGTTCTGTGTTGGAAATAGGATTTGAACCAATTGAGGACGGTGCCATTAAGACCAAATCTAGATTTAAGTGTGGAGAGTAATGTTGAATGGTTAACTGTGTTGAATGCCGCTGAGAGGTCAAGGAGAATGAGTAGGCAGGTCTCGCCATTGTCCAGGGCAAGGTGGATGTCATCAACTATATTAAGCAATGCAGTTTCAGTGCTGCAGCCTTTACGGAAGCCGGATTGTAGGGGGTCAAGTAGGTTGTAGGTGTCAATGTGTTTATCCAGTTGCTGAAGGGCACATTTTTCAAGGGCTTTAGAGAGAAAGGGGAGGTTAGAGATGGGGCGGAGGTTGTTCGAGTCATTAGGGTCGGCCTTAGGGTTTTTTGGAATGGGTGTGATTTGTCCGAGTTGGAGGGGGACTGGGACACACCCCGATGAAAGGGATGAGTTGATGATATTGGTCCAGTATGGGACAATGACGTGCTTTAGGTTTTGGACGAGGGAAGATGGGAGAGGGTCTTTAGTGTGGGAGGATGGTTTAAGTTTGGACAGGATGCTACAGACTTCAAGTTCAGAGACGGAGTGGAAATTCAGCCAGGAGGCATTGTTTTTGAGTTGAGTGTTGTCGGGGGGAAGTTCAGACAGGGTTAAAGAAGGAGGGGGTGGGGAGGATAAGGGGGTGTGAGCAGAGGGGAAGGTGCTGAAGTGGTGTCAGGGGAACCGAGGGGGTTTGGGGGGACTTGGGTTAGGGTGAAAGATTGGTCGATTTTGGCAATTTTTTCAGAAAAAAAGTTAGCTATTTCTTCGCATTTGCTAGTGGTGGCCGTAATGCTGGGTGGGGCTGGGGAGGTTTGATTTCTAATAATGCTGAACAGTTCTCTGGGTCTGTTTTTTGCTCGGGAAAGCTGTGCTCGGAAGAAGGAAGCCTTTTCGGCGAAGATGTGTTTCTTGTACACGGATCTAGCGGTTCGAAGCAGGATCAGATTGGGGGGGGGAAGGGTGTTGTCTCCAGGTTCTTTCTGCCAGTCTAAGAGCCCGTCTTTCATTATTTAGGTCTGGATTGTACCAAGTTTTGGAAGGGATGTTTTTAAGGGTTTTAGGTTTGGGTGGTGCAAGTTGATCTAGAACCTCAGAGATACTTTTATTGTAGTGCTCAGTGAGATCGTTTGTATTGAGAGAAGGGGGAGTGCGACTGAGTTGATCTTGGAGTTTAGCCTCCAGTAAACCTGAGGGGATACGTTTAAGGTTTCTGGATAATATTGTGGTTTTGTTGAATTTAGAGGGGGCAGGTTGGGCTAAGGGTGAGATCGAGAACAGTATGAGGTGGTGGTCAGACCAGTCAATAGGGATAATGTTGGAAAGAGATGCCACATTACTGTTAGTAATGATGGCGTCAAGGGTAGCCCCTTTAGAATGGGTTGGGGTAAGGCAGATTCGCTTGAGGTCATTTATCTCAAGGAGGTTATTGAGGAGTTTGACGGTTGAGTCGTCTTGCAAGTTCCAGTGAAGGTAAAAGTCTCCTAGAAAGAGGCTTTTAGAGTTCGATAGGGACGATTGTGAAAGAAGTTCAGATATCTCCTCGGCGAAGGGAAGAGGTTCACCTGGAGGGTGATAGATGTTGTGTAGTCGTATTGGGGGGGTGCCTTGCATTTTAAGTTCTGCTCCAAGGTATTCAAAAGTTTTGAAGTCAGAGTTTTTGGCTAGGGATAGCTGGAGTTCATTTTTAAAGATTATTGCTAGACCTCCTCCTATTCTTTTAGGTCTGTCTTTTCTAAGGATAGAGTAACCGGGGGAGAGAGTAAGTCTAGGATGGGTGTGGAGTGATCGTTGAGCCAAGTTTCAGTGAGGAAGGCCAAGTCTATATCTTCACCAAGGATGGTTTCGGAAATTTCTGAGGCATGACGAACAGCTGAGCGGCAGTTCACTAGCATGCATGTCAGGGGCTTGGGGTTAGTTATGGTGGGGGGCAGGAGGGGATAGCGGTGAGTTGCCGGGGGGTCTGGGCGAGCAAGGAGGGGAGAGAGTTCTGCTGGTTCCGATAATGTTAGGGATGGAGGAATGAGGAGGGGCCGCATCCTTGCATGTCAGGGGCTTGGGGTTAGTTATGGTGGGGGGGCAGGAGTAGATAGCGGTGAGTTGCGGGAGGGTCTGGGGGAGCAAGGAGAGGAGAGAGTTCTGCTGGTCCTGATAATGACAGGGATGGAGGAATGAGGAAAGGCCGCATCCTTGCGGGGGGCCTTAGGAGAGTAGGAGTTGCAGAGGTCGGAGAGCTTGGAGGTGGAGTAGTCATTCAAGGCGCGACAAGGTCTCTGAGGATTATTTTGAAGTGGTGTCGTTTTACTGAGTTTGGGATTAATGAGTTTTGGGGGGCCAGTGCGAGGCGAAGTGGGCCAAGAGGGGTGGGTTATCGGTATGGAGGATTTGGAGTTAGTGAAATCCTCTCTAAGACGGACTAACTCAGATAGGAGGGAGGCAATGTTGCGATCAATACTGTAAAGTGTCTGGGTTAAAAGAGAGAGTTGGGGCGTATTGGGTGAGGCGGGTGGGGGTGAGGTATGTGCTAAGTTGGTTGGAGAAGGAGGTCTAGCGTTCGTAGAGGGTGGTGAGTCTGGAGGGGGTGAGTGAAGTCTTGTAGCAGTGGGCGAGAGGGAGGACTGTGGGGGGAGGAAGTGGGGCTCCGGTCGCCAGAGGGAGATGGGGAGTGGGGGAGGACTGGGTCGTACTGGAGGTAGTGTGGGCAGGGGGAGGGTGGGAGGTTTCGGAGTTGATCGGGGGTGGAGGTCTGTTCTGGGAGGGATGTAAGCCTGTGAGATGGCAGGTTCTGGCGGATGCTGGGGGGAGGGGAGTGTGGGTGGATTGGATATTAGTGGAGGTAGTTGGAGCAGGGGGGTGGGTGGGCTAGATCGGGGTTGGTTCGGGGTGGGGGTTAGTTGTTCGGGGAGGGTGAGAGGTCTAGGGGGTGACAAGTGGGGCATTGCGGCGGTGGGAGTGAGGTGCTCCTGGCAGGTGGAGAGAGGGGAGATATGGCCGTGTGTGGAAGGGATGGGTATGGAGAGAGATGGGATAGTTTGAGGGGTAGAGGACGTGATAAGGGGAGTAGAGTGGGTGAACGTGGTTAGCGGAGAGGTAGCATTGGTATTAGGGTCATGGGGTGAGTTCAGGTGGGGGGGTAGGGTCAGAAAGGGGAGTGACGGGACGGGCTGGTGGGGAAATTTGGTGGGAAGGAGAAGGGTTAGGAGTGGTTTGGGGGGGAGAGGGGAGAGGAGTAGGTAGGGACATTTGGTGGGACAGAGTGTTAAAATGCTGTTCAAAGATATTAAGGTGGTGTTCAGAGGCTTGGATGAGGATATTTCCAGTTTTGAAGATGGAGATGTCAATTTCACCGTGAAAGGTGGAGGATGGAGTAGTAGAGAGTTTGAAACCGTAGGGAATATTGTTAGAAGTAGCGATTGGGAGATGGCGAAGGAAAGTGCTCTTCCATTTGGAGGGGCGTTTAGAGTAGAAAATGTAGTTAGTTTTTATGGGGGACGTGAGGCTGAGGTAGTTGTCAACAATTAGGGTTTCAGGATGTCGGATAAGTACTTTATGTTTAAAGTTTTTCTTGGCGTTTTTGAGAGATTGGGAGGGTAGGGAATGGACCATGAGTTAGGGCCATGCCTGGTGAGGGGGTGTTAAGGGGTGATGTAGTGGGGCTGGTTGGGAACGCGGGTGAGGGACTAAGGGGGACATGATGGACACACTGGATTGGTGGAGGGGGAAGAGAAAAAGGGGGGAAGGAGCGGAATGGGGGTATTAAGGGGAAAAAGAAACAGGGAGAGAGGAGGAGGAGGTTGAGGAGAGAAGGGGGAGAAAAATGTAGGAGGGGGTGGAGAGATATTTCGTGACGAGGGTGGAAAAAGGGAGAGAAAGGGGGGTGATAAATGTCAGAGGAGTGCAGGGGGGATGAGGTTAGTTAGGAAGAGGCTTCTTGATAACAGCGAGGAGGGGTTAGGTAGCAGGGTGGACAGACAACATTTTGTGAAATTGGGAGATCATAAGGGAGAATGACGTTAGGTGACAACGTTAAATAACGAGTCATGCGTAATTGGACAATCGTAGTGCTAACCACGGCTGCGAAGGAGTGGCGCAAGCTGCGATGAAGAAAATTGAGAAGGAGGGGGAGGGGTCTCGAGGAGGTTAGAGGTTGTGGGGTCGTACGGGTTAAGTAAACCATATGTTATCGGTGAAAGCCGGGGGGGGGGCATAAGGAGGTAAGGCGCAATTTGTGAGAGTGTGTCTAGATCAATTTAAGACCTACGAACAGGATCTAGAGGAAACATTGCAGAGACATTGCATAAACATTATAGCAAGTTATTGTTCACTGGGAAAGGGTTGGGGGAGTAGAACGAGAAGGAGGGGGATAACAATAATAATAAATCTGCGTGACAATAGTTATAAACTAGGGAGGTGAGGTAAAAGTGCATCTGTGCATCTTTTTCATAAAGATAAGCTATGTAACATATAGAAAAATTAAGATATGAAATTTAAAATTATAACTAGAGGAAATAGGTGAGGGAGACTATAATGATTATACGTAGGGCAAAGGTACATACCAAAACTTAGTATCAAATACGGGCACAGAAATGAGGTAAACCATTATGATTGCACATAAACCAAATAATAAATAATTAACACAGTTCACAAAAACGTTACGAGCAGCATACTCAGTTCAGGGATAAAGATAGTTGAGTGAGGTAAGTCAGTGATGATGGGCATATAGTTGTAGATAGCAGCGGGTATGTTGGGGTGTGGTTAATATATTGGATTAATAGTATTCTGCCAAAATTAGCTGATTAAACAGTTTTGCGGTAGGCAATCGGAAGGGAAAGGGACTAGGAGAGACGCAACCAGGGTCAAGCGTATTGGTTATGACAGCTCCCCAAGAATAGTCAGAGGGTATATCTACATGATACTGTACTTTTTTTTTTTTTTTTTACTCAAAACATAGGTAATGTAGGACCTTTAATTACTCAAAACATAGGTAATGTAGGACCTTTAATTAGGGAAGAACTGGCTAGTCTTCGGATACTAATTGCAGCCACTAGATGGTGTTCAAGATTAGAACAAAGAATCAGCTTCCTCTGTTACTAGAAACAAAGGTTTAGGGGGAGCGGAGTTAGTCGAGGCAATTATAAGGCAGTGGACAAGCCCAGGTTAGAGAGCCAGTGAAAGAAATAGTTCCAGGAGCAAGAAATGCAACAGAGAAGCAGCCATTTTGTATGAGAGCAAAGAGGAAAGTCACAAAATGGCGGGCAGATAGATGGCAGTCAATGAAAGTCCGGGGAGCAGGGATGAAGATAGGCACCACATCAGCATCAGCCGGTCAAAAGTTAAAAGCTCATCAGGCCGAGCGTAGTGAAGAGCTGGGACCTCAGCCAGTGATAGTGGGAGACCTCCGTTTTAGACAAATGCCAGGGGAGCGTCTCAGAGGGCTGGTCAAAGCAAAAAAGACAGCCAAATGCCTGTAATCATTATCCAAGAAGGAGGTGGGGGTGGGGCCATCACCACTCCAAAAGCCACTTACCCTATCGACAGAGTTAGCAGGCCAGGGAGCGGACACATGGGCAGCTGCGCCAGTGCGACTCTGCCAGTGTGAGGCTGTGAGATAAACACAGCCTCTGCGATGCCGCAGTCCACCCCAACACCGGAGCAGTCTGGGGGCCGCGGGGTCACCGGCCGGGCCAGTGCGGTGCGGGGAGAAAAAAAAAAATCAGAGGCGGCGTCTGGAGGCTGGGGCGGCCGTTAGGTTATGGCAGCGTCTGGAGGCCGGAGCGGCCATTAAGCAATGGCGGCGTCAGGAGGCTGGAGTGGCTGGGAAGTAGAGGCGGCGTCAAGAGGCTGGAGCGGCCGGGAAGTAGAGGCGGCGTCTGGAGGCTGGAGCGGCCGGGAAGTAGAGGCGGCGTATGGAGGCTGGAGCGGCCGGGAAGTAGAGGCAGCGTCTGGAGGCAGGAGCGGCCGGAAAAGCGATGTCGGTGTCAGGAGGCTGGGGCAGCCGGATAAGCAATGGTGGCACCAGGAGGTTGGAGCGGAGGTCGGACAGAAACGTCTGAGTCCGGCGAGGCATTCGCGGCAATCTAGGCTCGCAAAGGACAGGCCTCCCCACGAACCGAGTCGCGAGATCCGGCCAGGCTAGGCGGCCCGCCGCAGAGGTTGCAGAGGTGGTTGCCGGCGGGAAAAAGTCAGGGCCACGCACAGAAGCGATCGGGACCAGCCAAGATCAGCATCCGGGGGTCCGATGCAAATGAGGCGCGGAGAGGTCGGCAAGTCATCGGGACTGTGTCCAAAAGCGACCGTGAACCTGCAGAGGTCAGCATCCGAGTGTCCACTGCAGGTGAGGCGTGCAGAGGTCGGCGAGTCGGGTCATCAAGTTGCCGCTTGTCATCGGCAGACAGGTAAGAAACAGTGCAATCTAGTTCTAGAAAATCACAGGGAGATTGGTTGCAGGAAATCGTCGAGGAAGCGGTGGGTGGCTGGGTTAAACAATGGGATTTCTACAAATTTAGTAGTCCCAAACCCGGGAGTCACGGAGGTGAACTCCTATCAGGCGGCCATCTTGCAGAATGAGTGAAACATATGTGTTGTCCACCACCCTATTTCTCAAGGAGCTATCTTAGGCCTGAGGATTGCACAAGACAGGCCTCCACCTTGTGAGAAGAGTGTGAGAATGTCAGATCATGGCCCTAAATGTGACCACCATGACACATGTAGCCATTCACTAGTCAAGGACATTGAGGGGTGTGTGGTGTTATGACACAGTGAGTCAGCCCTGACACATCATTCCCAATGTGTTGTATGTCATGCTCACTCACATACTGCATCACAGATGAGGGTCATTTTCACATTGGTTGCTGTGTTGGCACTCTGCATGTGCATGAGATGGCCATGTACTGTGTCCATCATCATACATGTATACATTTCTATGGGATTATCTGATGCAAGTGTACTACGTGTCATGCTGTATGGTCTCTGCTCAACATTTATGTATTAGTGTGCTATGTATTTTCATGCTCCTGTACTGACACACAGTGGTACATAAAACAGTGTCACTGAAACTTCCTCTTCTTGTCTCCCATGCCTGCAGCTTAAGGTCCACCAGCGTAAGGCAATATGGAGGGCCATTGCACGCAAGGTGCGGGCTCTGGGTGTCTCCAACCGATGGCACACACACTGTCACAAGAGGTGGGATGACATCTGCCGGCTGAGCAAAAACATGGCAGAGATGACGCTGGGGGTGCTCCCTCGGAGTGGCAGGTTGGCGCGCAGGAGCATTACACCACTAATGGACCGCATCTTGGCAGTGACACAGCCAGAGCTGGATGGACGCTTGAGGGCCCATCAGCAGCAAGTTGGGGGTGAGTATTCAGCTAAGTGTGAGTGACTGCATGAATCCCAACTGTGAGCCAGTGGGAAGCTCTGCGATGTCTCTAGTGTGAAGTAATGGCTTCTAAGTGGCCTCAGTGTTGAGTGCAGCTGTTCTGCATTTGTACAACATGTGGTTTTTCATGTGTTTAAAACCATGACCCTTGTCATTGACAGAGGAGATGTGGCCTTTTGACATATGCTGCAGTATGAGTGTCATAGACATCACCTGGCAGTGAACAGCTGTGAGCATCATGTTAGTGTGCATTCATAGATGTGTGCTGTGCACAACAGATAATTTGTGACATCTACACAGCAGACACCAATGTACAACTGTAGTTGTGCTTCGAAGCACAGCATGGTGGATATCAGGAGCTTGTAGCCATTGCAAAAGGACATTTTGGAGTTAGTATCTGTGGTGTTCCCGTAAAGAGACTCCATATGTGACCGAGACAACATGTTTTGATGCATAGCTATCTCACCTACAGGCATGTAGGTATGCTTACAGAGAATAGTATGTGTGGTTACAGGGAGGCATAGGGCCAGCTATTTGGCTGTGTCAACGCCACATGGAGCATTACTATCAGCTATGCATGTTTCCATGCATCTTCTGATGATTGCATAAATGTAGCACATGCTGAATGTACATGGAGGAGTCCAACATGGGAGTATCATTTTAAAGTTTTGTGCTTTGCTTGCATATGATGTTTGTGAGTATGGCACTATACTGAACCTATCTATGTCTCTGTCTCTTGCAGCATCTACCGAGGTCAGGGAAGGATGGGGGACGGACACCATTGGGGAAGCTTCTGGCACGACTGCTACACGAGTTCACTGACACTGATGTGACCAGCGCCTTGGAGGGGGACAGAAGTGCCCTGGATGATTCACGCCCGGAAACACCAACCTCCACATCTTCAGACTCCAGCGGTGATTCCTCGATGTTGGCGGGCACAGGAAGTTCCAGATCTGCCTCTTCTTCCACCACACATCATCCAGTGCCCACCCTCCTGGATGCTCCCGTAAGTGCTGTCCATGCACGCAGCCCTAGGAAGGGTAGAGTCTCCTTCCCCCCAGGCACTGCTGCGCCGGCCCCTGTCTCCCCTGCTGCCCTCAGTGTGGAGATGGTAGACCTTTTGCGCCAGCTGTTTGTGGGTCAGACTGCTCTCCTGAATGCCTTCCAGGATCATGACAAGAAGTTGGCACAGGTAGTTGCCTTCATGGAGGGCATTCATTCTGACGTGGGTGGCCTACACCGAACCGTCCAGTCTTTGTCCCCCACAGTGACGGCAGCCATTCAGCAGTCACAGGCTCCCAGTCCAGCTCCTGTACCTTCAGCAACCACCCTGCCAGTGGCACCACCTGACAAGAGTGCCCACACGCCAGAGCCCTCAGGCATCAAGTCCTCCACATGCAGCACACAACAGCAGCACTCGAAGTGTACCAGACCACAGACACCATCACCACCACCACAAAACGGGCCCACATGAGTGCAAAACCAAAAGCCCATCATGTGACACTCAGGGGCATCAGGCCAAGAAGCAGGCATCAACATCACATTCATCAAAATCACCACCATCCAAGGGCACTCCCATCCCCACACCTGCTCCCAAAGACCCACAAACACTTATCCTGTCTGCTGTGAACCTGGTGCCTGCAACGACTAAGCCCAAACACATTTCAAAGGCAGATTCACCCACAACATCAACTCCCACCCACACCCCTGTGAAGCAGGGACAAGAGAGCAAAGTGGATGGTTTATCTCGACAACAGGGGATGCAGGGGAAGAGGCAAAGGCACCCCAAGCGTACCACCAGGTCCAGCAAATCCCCACAGGCAGAGCCACCTGCACCTGCACCTGATACACCTTTGGTGGAGAGTGAGGCTGTTGTACCTGAAATGAAGTAGTAGAGAGACATGGAGATAAGTCTGGGAGAGACTTTATTCAGCAACCCCATCCATCGACAAGCTGGGCAAACTGACAAACAGAGAACTCTACGAGGCCGTGGTTCCACGCTAGAACATAGAACGTGGAGCCAGGCCATATCACACTTCTTCCTTCTTACATTTGAAATACATTTGAAATACATTTTTAACAAGAAGATATAAGCAAGAAACTAAACACAAGAAACTAAGCATAGACCTACTTTCCCTTAAAATACAGAATAGAAAGGAGAAATCAGTAAGTCAGTGATACACAATAAATGCAAAATTAACTTCTCACAAAATCATTTAAATAACTTGGGCTTTTGCAGGCTCTAACACTCTTACGAGTAGGCTCACATTCCAAACGAGAAGAGGCTCCGTCAGAAGACTTTGACTCACACATGTTGTCGTTGTTTGGCCTAACATGAACAACACGCCTGTGGTTCCAGATGCGACCATCATTGATTTTGACAGCGTTTTTGAACAGTTTAACGACACTCTTTACAGGAGTGAATTTGGACCAGTTTTGACAGCCTACAGGAGTTTTGACTTTGACTTTATCACCAACATTGAACATAACTACCTTGCAAGACCTGCGAGCATCAAAATAGATCTTCCTTTTTTGTTGAAGAGCTAATTCCTTGTCCCTCCATTCACCAATGCCATTGTCCTTGAGACCTTTATCCAGAATCATCCACCCCGGACACAAAATGGTATTAGGAGATCTTCCTTTGAATAATTCAAAAGGTGTCTTCCCAGTTGAAGAGTGAGGTGTAAATCTGTAAGCAGAAATGCGGTTTTGTAATTCATCCCTCCAGTTTAAACAGTTGACTCTCGCCAGTTGTATGCTTTCTTTCAAAGTTTTATTCAATCTCTCAATGGCACCATTTGACTCTGGATGATAAAGTGAAATTTTCTTATGTTCAATGCCAGACTTCGCCAAATAATCCTCCATTTCACGTGAACAAAATTGTGGCCCATTGTCCGATAGCAACGAACAAGGAAAGCTTTCACGCTTGAAGATAGAATCCAAAAACTTGATTATACATTGTGTCGTGATGTCCCTCACAGACCTTACTTCAATCCACCGAGAGTATAAATCTAACAAAACAATCAAGTAAGGAGTCTGGTGTTCACCATGAAGAGGACCAACAATGTCTATGGCTACTTCATCCCAAGGACACATGGGTAATCTCCTACAAACCATAGGTGGTTGCCTGGGCTTAAGAATTTTGTCGCTCAAAGAGCAAGGAACACAATCCCGCACCGCCCGTTCCACCATGAGATCTAAACCAGGCCACCAAAAATCTTGTCTAATACGTTCTTTGGTTTTAGAAATACCCATGTGTCCTTCGTGTGCCATCTGTACAATGTTGCTCCTTAAACTCTCAGGTGGAACAAACCTGGTGCCTCTAGTTAAAATGCCATCAACAATGGCTAGTTCATTAGACACTAACGACCAGGGCTTCTCAAGTCTGTTTACTTTGTCTTGTAACAACACCTCCATCACACCCAACATTTCAGGATCTTTCTTCAATTCTTCCTTCCACTCAACTTCTTTTATCACTCCTAAAGTGATATCACACACTCTTACATCAAACTCATCTTCCATTCCTTCCTCACAAGAGAGATCAGTTGAGTCCACAGTGTCCACTAAACGTGAGAGGCAGTCAGCAGACACATTTGAACTCCCAGGAATATACTCAAATACAAAATTATACTCCTGCAAGGATATAACCCACCTCCTGATCCTAGAGGAGATTGAGTCAAGACCTTTTTTTTCAAAAATTTCCTTAAGAGGTTTATGATCTGACCTGACAATAAAAGAGGTACCCCAAACAAATTTCTTGAATTTGTTGAGCGCCCAAAAAATGGCTAGAGCCTCTTTTTCAATGACCGAGTAATTTAGCTCAGGACCCTTCAGACATCTGGAAGCACATGCAACTAACTGCTCATGCCCATTTCTCAACTGAAACAATAGGGCACCCAACCCTTTTTTGCTTGCATCAGTTATGATGTATGTCAAATCACCTGGTTTAAATGCCTGTAAATTAGGAGCATTCTTGAGATCCATCTTAACACCTGAAAACTCTTCCTTACACGCTTCATCCCACACAAACTCAGCGTTCTTGCAGAGTAAACTCCTGAGATGAACTGTTTTGTCAGCAAAACTTCTAATGAATTTGCTATAAAACTCAGCCATGCCCAAGAAAGAGGATAGCTCCTCTTTTGAACAGGGTTCCTTCAAATTCCCTATGGTGTCTACCAACTCCTTTTTGGGTCTTACACCACTTCCAGATATGTGATGCCCGAGATAATTAACCTCAGTTACACCAAACTTACATTTGTCACGACGTAAAGTCAGACCAGCATTAAGTAATCTTTCTAGCACCTTTGCTACTCTGCAATCATGTTCTTCACTGGTTTTCCCATATATTAACACATCATCTTGATAACACCTGACACCGGGAATTCCCTTAATGACATCATTCATGATTCTCTGGAAAACAGAAGCGGCTGACACTAACCCGAAAGGCATCCTTAAGAACTTGAATGCCCCCATGGGAGTTATAAACGCAGTCAGCTCTTGTGAATTCTTACTGAGTGGCACCTGGTGGTATGCCGAAGCCAGGTCTAAGGTACTAAAATAACAAGCACCTTCTAAGGTCGAAACCATTTTATCAATATTAGGGAGTGGAAACTTGTCCACCACAATCTCCTTATTGAGAGCGCGAAGATCCACACATAGACGAATCTCATTGTTGGCCTTCCGTGCTATGACTATGGGAGCTAACCACTCTGTAGCCTCCACAGGCTCTATCACACCAGTGACCAGTAACTTGTCAATCTCTTTCTGAACTGCCTCCTGCACACTGATAGGAATCCTCCTCACTTTGGCTGCAATAGGTTTAGCACCAAGCTTGAGTTTAATCTGATGACTATAACCTTTTAAACAACCTAAAGTGTCATTGAACAAACCCTCAAACTTCTTTACAAACCTGTTGTCAACATTCTCAATCGACTGCACTTGTACAGGGGGATTACCATTGGGATTGAGAATGATATCCAAGCGTGCTTGGTGAGTCCAACTCAGCAAATTGTCTCCTTTCTCTGCCACATAAATTTTAGCATCAGTAAATCTTCCATTGCATTCTACACAACTCATAAAGTATTCTAACATCTTAATGGGAGTTCCACCATAGCCTGTAGGTCTTACATCAGATTTTAATAATTTGACTTTACTTAAAAAATTCCTCCCAAACTCCTCCTTAGATATGAAGGTGAGATGAGAGCATGAGTCAAATTTCATTTTAATCTTTACATCACCCACCTTGTCCCACTCAGAGGGATGTTCCACTCCACACTCATTCACTTGAAAAGAGACTTCTCTCACTTCATTCCTGTTGTCAGTTTTGTTTCTAAAACGACAGTTCTTTGTGAAATGACCCCTTTTTCCACACAAGCTACAAACTGCCCTGAGAGCAGGACACTCTCTTGCATTCGCTTTGTGACCAAATTTACCACAGCGATAACAGGTTCCCTGAAATATCATAATACTTTTCTTTTCATGAGTTGTATTTGCAGTCTTATATTCTTCCTCTCTACCTTTGTTGCTGGCAGTGTCAGATTTTTGTACTGCCTGACATACAACCTCTTCCACTTTCTCTGCATGACTGGGTGATTTTCCCACCTTACTCAACTCACCTACACATTTGAGCATATGTTCCACACGTTTACCAATAATCATTACCTCGTCTAAAGGCGGCTCATCCTTTAGCCAAAGCTCTTCCCTTATCTTATCACTGCTGCATTTTAAAACAAATTGGTCTCGTATTCTCTCTTCCACCAGCTCCCCAAATTTGCAACTGGAAGCTAACTTTCGTAGTGCGGTCACAAATTCTTCCACAGTTTCCTCTTTTCCTTGTTCTCTCAAGCCAAAGTAATAACGCTCCATGATGGTGCTTACCTTGGGCAGATAATGTAAATCTAATTGTTTGATGCACATCTCATATTCATTCAACCCCCTTTGGACTGCAGGGCTCAACTGTGGCAAGTTCTCTAACACCTCTTGACCCTCGCCACCTAGACAGTGAAGTAATAATGCTTGTTTCCTCTCTGCACTTAAATTAGTCTCACAAACTCTTGCGTAATTTTCGTATATTTTCCTCCATTTTTTCCACTTCACCGGGGGTTCCCCAGGATTCGACAGAAAAAACGGGGGTGCAGTTACATTTTGCATTTCAACAATTTATACGTAAGTTTCCCAACAACAACAGCAAGAGAAAAGAGAGAAAAGTTTAAAAAATATATATATATATATATATATATATATATATATATATCTGTAAATAATAAAAAAATAAAACAAAATACCAACTTCCAAGTAACACCTTTCACTTCCTTTTCCTATATTTTATCACCACCATTATAACAATTTACAGAGAATTTTAGTAATATAATAGTGCTTCCACACAGTCTTTTAACCCGACACTTCTATTCAACACTTACATTTTCTACAAATACTCCAATATAGGTGTGCCTGTCACCATGAGGACAAGCTTGTAAATCTGGTAAGTGATGAACATGTATCCTTTAAACACAAAACATAAGGTGTGCTTGTCACCGTGATTCCAAGCTCAAAATTACTATGTTAAACGTAGACTCAAACCTTCTTTTTTGAAAGTTATATAAAAAACGAGAAACCTCCGATCAGGATCCTCAAAATGGCCGCAGACTTCCTCACGTAAACATTTGGTCCACTTTCCACTGTTGTTAGGGCTTGTTTTCCCGGCGGCAGAAAGAAACAGCTTTCGGTCTTCTTTCTTCAGGAAATAGAGCACATCCTACCAGTGCATCATACAGCGTGAAACGCAGACAGGCCCATGCGTGTCACGGATCAGCGCAATGCCACAGCTGAACCCGCAATACCTGCCGGCATCGAAACTTGGGCCAATCGCTCCACGCTACGTCCGCTGACCTCCTAAACCAGGAAATCGTCAAGGTAGATATCTCGTCCTCTCCTCATTAATATTTTGGTCCTCTCATCACGCTCTTTAAATGTTCCTTTATAAATCCATATGATCCGATGTTGGGGTTGCTTAAGCTCTCTTTCCTACGCGTTCATCGCCAGTGAAACGAAGTAGTAGAGAGACATGGAGATAAGTCTGGGAGAGACTTTATTCAGCAACCCCATGCATCGACAAGCTGGGTAAACTGACAAACAGAGAACTCTACGAGGCCGTGGTTCCATGCTAGAACATAGAACGTGGAGCCAGGCCATATCACAGTACCCACCTCACTTCCCATTCTGGCCAAGACACTTGTGGGCTATCGAATCCCCAAAAAGTTGAGACCCAGCCCTCAATATTCACCCTCAACCACCGTGACTCCACGCATCATGACTCCACCTCCCCGTGCCACCACTCCACCCGGTCCAAGCAGCCCTCAGGCTCCCACAGCCACGGATGCCTCTACCTCAGCCGGTTCTCTCTCTCCCAGTTCCAGCCCTCCAACTGGCCCCGACAATCAGCCCCCTCCTAGTTCAACTTAAAGCAAAATATTTAAGCCAATTCCTCCTCCCCACACCATTTCTCCAACAGCGGTGCCTGGACTGCCCATATGTAGCCCCTGAGCTGTGGTGATTCCCATGGCAGTGGACGGTGTTACCCATTTGATGTGCAAGTTCTCATGCACACATGTGCGGACTACCAATATGGACTGGCCAATGGCCTTGCTGTTTGTTACTTTTGATGCCCATTTCCTGTGCAGTTTCTCATGCACACATGTGGGGACTAGAAATATGGACTGGCCAATGGCCTTGCGTTTTGTTACTTTTGTTGCCCATTTCCTGTGCAGTTTCTCATGCACACATGTGCAGACTATAACTATGGACTGGCCAATGGCCTTGCTGTTTGTAACTTTTGTTGCCCATTTCCTGTGCAGTTTCTCATGAACACATGTGCATACTAGGAATTTGTACTGGCCAATGGCCTTGCTGTTTTGTACTTTTGATGCCCATTTCCTGTGCAGTTTGTCATGCACACATGTGCATACTAGGAATTTGTACTGGCCAATGGCCTTGCTGTTTTGTACTTTTGATGCCCATTTCCTGTGCAGTTTGTCATGCACACATGTGCATACTAGGAATTTGTACTGGCCAATGGCCTTGATGGTTTGCACTTTTGATGCATATCTGGATATTATGTAATAAAGACTGTTACTCATGTTGTCTGCTTTGTCGCTGCCCTTGCTAAATAAAAAGTTTTATGTATGGGTATAGGTTCATGTGACACATGCTCTGTTTGTCACTTTAACATTGGCAATTACATGATTTACTTTTTCAGAGGTTGCCAGAGGTGACAGGCACTTTTGTTCTTCTTGACTCTGAGGCTTGAGGGTGCAATGATGGTTGTTTGTGATGATCTACTCTTATCCTAATCATTCTATGGTCAGGTTTGCTAAAGTGTACACATGTCATGTTAGGATGCAATACCACAAAAGAGGTGAATTCTATCCACAGGAGTACTTGCAGGGTGGCCAGGGTCCGTCATATCTGTGGGATCTTTCTTGACATGTGAACAGCAGTGTTGATGTGTAGTCATCTTGTGTAGGCCTGTCTTCATAGTCACATGGGTACATTTGAATGTGTGCACTTGAGTAGTCATACAGTGTGATTGGCCTGCCATTGTAAGTAGTGTTGAGGTGTATGTGCCCCTGCACATGCCAACTACACACATGTATTATCCAGGTAATGAGTGCCTGTTTGTTTACATTATCAGACATGTGCTTCAGATTATGGGCACATGTAGGAGTTGTAGGTTGAGCACTGTGCAGTGTGTCGGTGTGACCTTGCAATGCTGGGGTACACTTACTTGTTGTCACTGTCAGTTGTGAGTATGCAGAGTGTGTCACTGCAAAGTCTGGTTGTGTTTTGTTGATCAGCCATAGGTCTTGTTTAAGTTTGTGCTCACTGTGCTGACCTGCTCAGCCACACTGACATTATTTGTGAGTTTTCTCATGCATTGCTGTCACTTGACACATTTGTGGGACAAGTATAGTATGTGGTATGAGGAGTCATACCATCCCCTATGGGTGCTTCTGATTTCTACACATTGTGAGTTACTCCTCTATGTGTTTTTGCACTGCACACTCCTCACCTGTCTAATACTGATGTACACACCACTTCAGTCTCATGTCTTCCACCCCATGCCTTGCCAGTGCATGACCCTCCCCAACACTTCATAGTGTGACACTATACTGTGGGAGGATGATCTGTGTACAGGACCAATGTGCCACTCAGGACAGTTTCACAATTAGTTATGTGTTATTTTCTTCTACTTGGTTGCAGTCATGGTTGCTCATGTGCAGTGCATATGTTTGAGCAGCACAGTCCTCTAGTCATGTTGTTTGCATCTGGGTTTTCCTGAGTTGTGCAGCTGTGGGTGATGGCTAAGCTGTATGTCTGTTTGCTGAGGTACTGCTACCCTTCCTGAGTGTGATGTGATCTGTGTGCTGTGATGATTTGTGGTGTGGAAGTTCATGGTGGAGCACTCAGATATGTGTGCTACTGGTTTTGTTGGTGTTCAAACACTGCTTACTGTGCATGCAGTGCTGTCAGTGTATGTTGCCTTGTACTTGCCTGGTGTGCATCCTCCTGATGTCCAGCTGAGTTGACTATGTGATGAATTGTTTTTTGCATATGTTGTGTTTTTGTGGTTGATGGATGCAGTGTTTGGCCTGTGTTGGCTCTTTCTACTGACAGGTGCATGTGTGTGTGATGTTCTATTTGCATGGCATTGTGTGAGAGTAGTTTGTGCATTGTAATACATTCAGATGTGTGTTGAATGTGTAGTGTGCATTTCTTGTGTGAATGTCACATGCAGCAATGTGGAGTCTTGTTTATGAGCCTGTTTTGAGTGCACATAAGTGCTATGTCCTCCTATATTTGACCTGTCACTTGTCAGGATTGTGCATGTGCATGCTTGTGGTACACATTGACACCATGCTCACTTGATAACTGGTGTGGTGTCTATGTCTGTGTTTCCTGATGTGTCCCATTGATCACAGTTAGTGTTCATGATTGGCATTTGATAATGCAATTTTTGATTGGGTTGGGGGTATGGTGTCTGTGCATTTGTCCAGAGTGAAAATGTTTTGTATTCCTGTTCTGTCTAGGGTCACATTGCCTATCCACTGTTTGCCTGCACATGGCTGAGCTTGTTGGACTTCTTTGGATGTTGTTTGTGAGATTTGTGTTTGGCTATTGGTTTTTGATCAGCAATGGTTCAGACATCCCTGAGTGGGAGTCTGACATTTGTAGATACACACCAGGGTGTGTGATTGGTTGTCAGGAAACTCACAGGACCTTATTTGCACCTTTATGTGTGTTTCTCACAGGTGTTGAGTATTGCAGGTATGAGATGGGTAGATGAGGGGTATGTGTGAAGGTCCTACTTGGGTTTGACAGTCAGGGAGTGTGACAATGAGTCACATGTGTTGTGCTGGTGGCATACACATGTCAAGGTAGTTGACACAGATGTGGGGCTGGTCACTGTATGGCTTCTGACACTTCCTATCATTCCTGTGCCTATGCACAGCTTGCATTGCTGTATCCCAGAGATATTGCACAGATGTCACTTTGGTTTAATTTCAATCACTGTGCCATCCATGTATGATTTGATGGCCTAAGAGTAGTGTGATATGTTCCTCCTCTTGCATGTCATGTACAAATGCTATGTGGCTTGCTCCATGGTTTTCCAGCACTGTGCACTCCACTTTGGGGTAGTCCATTTATTGTCATACATTGCTGCTGACCTATGGTATGTGTATGTGGCAGAGTGTCAGTGTGGGATCTGTCTGAGGGACTTGACATGCAGTGTGAACAGTTCAGTGGTTGTTAATATGCAGAGTGAGTCTTCATTTCTTAATTTACTCAGTTTGATTCACATGAGTGGAAGGCAGGTGTGAGGAGGAGGGTTGTCCAGCCCCTGACCTTCTGTGCAGGGTGTTCATCTTCACCCCCACCTTCCCAGTCAATCTACCTTGCCCTTTGATGTGTGAGGTGTGAGGTTGAGCCACACCTGGCTGCTAAATAGAGCATTGAGGGGGGCACAAGAGGGGCACACAGCATGTGCAGAAATGGATGTGGGAAGTGTGCTGTGGGCTGTGGTCAACTGATGCGGCCCACCATGTGGGTAGGGTGAAGGTGGAGCCCTGGGAAGCTGCCCAGACTGCCCATGCCTGGCGCTTGCCCTGCCTACTACATTGTGCGCAGGTTTTCCCGCGTCTTCACCGCTGCGGTGACGTGACCGGGACATTGCAGTGATTTTGATGTTGATGGGTGACCCCGATGCGGAGGTGTGGATTTTTAGCAAGCAGGACATGTGTGACTAGACTGCGGGATATGTTCCTGTCTCCACCAGAGTGTCTGATGTGGACAGGACCCATATTTCAGCACAGGAGTTGTGTGTTGTGGTTGTATGCGGAGATGTGTTATTTACGTACCTGCAGTGTTGGCGGCGGCGTCTTATCTGCTGGTAGTGGATCAGGTACAGCAGCGGAAGGGCTTGAAGAGCTGGATCCATAGCAGTCAGGAACCCGTGGAGGTGGCCGGGATTCGAGTTTCGCTCTCCGCAGTAGTGCTTCTGCCATCTCCGAGTGGCTGGTTTCTCCGCTGCGTTGTGATGGGCTGTTTGAGGCATCGTGATTTGTACGGCGGTCGTAACGTCATTCCCCACGGCGGTCTTTCTCTATTGACTCCCTCCACCACCGTTGCGGAAGGAAATTCCTGGCGGATCCCGAAACTCCGCAGCAGACGGGAAATGGGCTATCTTTGACCATTGTAATACTGCGGATGCGAGGACCGCCGCTGGAGTGTGGAAAAGGACATTTTCCACCAGCACCACGGATGTGCCAAACGCCGCCATCATAATCGGCCCCTATGTTAGCATCCCTGGTCAGCATGCATGGGACCCCGCCACATCTAGGTCTGCCGTACCCCCCCAAACACAGGCACAGGAGGCAGGAGAGCAGTCAGTACCACTCCCGGCTCTTTGGCTCACTCCAGGGTGCTAAGTTTTTTTCCCCCTCCAATGAGGGAGAGCTCAGGGTCTGTCCTGCTACCCTTTAGCTCCTGGTCAAGAACCTGTTTTACTCAACATGGGTTCACCTTCAAAACAGAATACGCTCTCTGCCTTAACTTTTCAGATCCCGTGGCCTGCTTTGGCCACTTGCAAGGCACCTGTGTGGTTGCGGAATTCAGGGGGCTGCCCTCTGATGAGTTCCAGGGCAACCATTCTCTTTTAGGGTCCATAAGCAGGTCCATTCCTCTACTGTCCCCAGAGGGTCCGAGAATGTGGCCCTGGGGAGTTGAATCAATGGACTCCCATCCAGCCCAAGTCCAAGGTGCACCAGGGATCTGTTCTTCTTCACTGTACTGTGAACCTATCTTCTCTCTCTGTCCTGCCCTCTGTGCAGAGGTTTTTAAGTGGTGGTGGAAACCTCTGCTCAATCCTAGGGTGACACTTTATCACTCCACTCCATACCATCCCACCTGCACAGAATTTTAGTACATTTTAACAGGGCAACTTAAAGTGTTGTATTGAAAGCACTCTCTGAGAGCCTGAAACCAAACCCTTAGTTGCCACAGCTTCCTGGTCCCTTCTCTTCAAAACTTCAAATTGGGATCCCTCATGTGATTGTCTCCAGAGGTTGTGTCTTCTCCTTGGAATGTTCCTCCCCACACCTGTTGCTGTGTAAAAAGTAAGAAGCACATGCAGATTCTGTCCCCACCTTTTCCTCTGCCCGAAATATGCATATTCACTAGCAAATGGCGCTAATGTTTGGGAAAGCCATAGATCCTCCTGACAAGAGAGTAATTACAATGGCCCAGCAGTGGGAACAAATCCAGAAAGATCATTACAAGCTGAGTCGTGGAAATTCGAGACAATTTCAAGTGCCTGAAGAAGTGCAGATATGTCAAAAGTAATATTAAACTTGCACTTGTAATCCCTGTCCACCATAAAGTTGATGTGTCACATTGTCCCCTAGACCTAAGTATAGCAAAGATGTATTTTAGTGAATATTTTGCCCATAATGTACAATACAGTGAGGAACACATCCTTTTTCAGAGAAACACTCCAGACTTAATTTATGAATGTCCACTCACATTATAATTTTTAAAGTCCACCTTAGTAACCTATTACATCAATGGGAACCTGGGTATAAATATATGCACAACAGACAATCAGTTTATCAAGGACTTGTATGTTATCAAGTAAATGCTTGTCAGCAAACAAATTACTGTAGACATTTAATGTAACGGGAAGAAAGTCTAGCCTAATCAGCTTTGAAATATTGTTTTATTATCATAGTCAATTAGAATACGAGCAAAGAAAAAGTCAGCAATGAAAACATTTTTTGTACTAGGCAGAAAGAGACAGGAAAGGAATAATGCACTATAATGTAAGGTGGATTTGTGGAGCACTGCATGTCACCCGTAAGGGTATCTAGGTGCTGTGTAGGTAAGAAGGCATGTGGTGAGGCTGAGCATAAATACAAGCAGTCTCCATGGTCCCGCAAGAAGACTAATCAAATAGCCAGGTGTTCAACTTCTTGGGAAATTCAAGAAGTGAGGAGGAGGCCCTAATGTGTTGGAGAAGGTCGTTCCAGGATTTGGCGGCTTGGTAGGTGAATGATCGACTTCCTCTTCTGCTTCTGTGGATGTGGAGTGTGTGCAAGCAAGTAAGAGTGATGCTAAGTGAAGTTTTCTGGTGGGTTGGTGGAAGTGAAGCCGGTGATTATGATATGTAGGTTCCATGTTGTGTAGTAACTTGAATGCATGTGTGAGGAGTCTGAACTGGCAGTGTTTCTACAAGGGGAGCCAGTGGAGATCTCTAAGAAGTGGTATGGTGTGGGTTTGACACGGGAGGTCAAAGATGAGTCTGACGGTGGAGTTTTTGACGGTTTGAAGTCTGTAAAGAAGATGGGTCAGGATGCCTGCGAGAATGTGTTGCCATAGTCCAATCTGATTGTGATTAGGGCCTATGTGATGACACATCAAGTGTCCAATGGGAGTCACTTGAAGATTTTATGTAACATGTGGAGGATGTGGAAGTATCAGGAGGCCACTTCATGGTGAGGTTGGTGTTCAGGGTGAGGCCGAGGTACCTAGGTTCCTACAGTGATCGGTTGGGGTTAGGGCAGATCCAAGATTGGAGGGGCCCCAGGTGGAGTCTCAAGGGGAGCTCTTATACCTGAAAATCAGCACTTGAGTTTTATCAGTGTTGAGCTTGAGGCAGTTTTCTTTCATCCAATTGGCCACGCTGGTCATGCATTGTTTGAAGTTTATCTTGGTGGTAACGGGGTCATCTGAGAGGGAAAAAATGAGCTGGGTGTCGTTGGCATAGGGGATGATGTTAAATCCATGGGATCTGATGATGTTTGCCTCAGTCATGTCTATGTTTAAAAGAGCATTTAAAATAGTGGGGCTGAGCAATGACCCCTGTGGGACTCCACAGATGATGTCCTTGGGTTCAGATGTGAACGCCGAGAGCCTGACTCATTGTGTTCTTCTGAAGAGGAAGGAAGCTATCCATTTGAGTGCTGGTCCTTGTATTTCTGCTGTTTGTAGTCTGGATATGAGTGTGTGGTGGGAGACGGTGCCAAAAGCGGTGGAGAGATCAAGAAGGATGAGAGCGGCAGTCTATCCACCGTGGAGGATGGTGCATATGTCGTCTGCAGCAGCGATGAGGGTTGTTTTGGTGCAGTGGTTGTTTTGGAATCCTGATTACAAGTCATCCAGGAGGTTGTGGCATTCTAGGTGGTCAGAGAGTTGTCTGTTGATGATCTTCCCGATGACTTTGGCTGGGAAGGGGAGCAGCGAGATTGGTCTATAGTTATTGAGTACTTCAGGTTCGGCTGAGGTTTTTTTTGAGAAGGGCAGTGACTTCAGCATGTAAGAGTGAATTGTCTGATAGCAATTGAGTTCTTGGTGAGTCATTGTTCCTAGTACATACACTCATATTAGAAAGCCAGCACACCTCAGCACCAATCAAAGAAGGGTACCTTTTGCAGCACGTTACCTCAGTGCAATTACCAGCCTGAGCTGGACCAGAGTCCCACTTGCTCATCCCATACATGTGTGCCAACGTATGTGCACATGTTCGTGTACAGTCAACTTAGAGCCTCTTACCGAAGCTGCACAGTAGCAGAATTTATTTCAAAGCTGGTCACTTGTGACTTGCACTCCAAATCCGTTTTAATAGAGCTTACAGTGAGTAAAAATCAGTTGGTGAAACACATCCATGGTACAAGTCCAAAAACTAAGTAGTCCAAAAAGCAAAAATCCATGGGAATAATAGGGTTGAAACCTATTTTCCTATAATTTAAATGACTGTTTTCTTTTTTGGGAAAAAGATTAAATAAATGTAAAAAGAGAGTGCAAACAAAAATAATGTATGAATTTTTAATGTAGTGATAATTTCAGTATCAATTATTCAATGACAATGTAGTGGTATCTGATGTAATGATCATGATGAAGTAACTGCCACCCTAATTCGTTCAGATGTAGTAATGTACAACAAGTTTTAACAAAAACATGAGCTTCGAGCTCAAGCCAGCCAAAAGTTGTTAACATTTACGCAAATGTGGTGACAATCCACAACCATAAACAAAAACTTAAACACTGTTAAATGTAATTAAAGCATAGTGGAGAGAATGTTTCAATTTTTTTCACATTTTATTTTGTTTCTCTATTGAAACAAACTTATATTACAACACAGATTCTGACAAGCATTCTTTCAGCAGGAAATTTAGATTTTAGAAGAAGCACAAATTTGATGTTTCTATTGTTAAAGTCCCTTGCTTTGCATCATGAACAGGGCCACTGGACTTATGCGATTGTGTGGTCACAGCGATTTTTGCATCATTATATAATTGCCTCATTTGCCACATAATCCATCATCTGCCGAATAATCTGCAGATTTTAATCCAAAAAAACGTTTTTAGCTCAAACGGTTCCCAACAATAGTAAGAATGCAACAACACGTTACTGTGCAGTGGCGGGCCTTTTGCAAAGCTAGACTGATCACCTTTCTGTGCTCTTTTGCTATATTTGGATGTTGAACTGGTACTAATGAGGTACAACCAATGCCCACAGAGTGTAACTAAGATTTAAAATGATTAAATAATGAGGTAATACTGTTACAAATTGTGCTGCATTATGCTGAATAATTTGTCTTTTCTTGCTGCATAACTTACTCATCCCTGCCACATAATTTGGCCTTCTCCTGCCGCATAATTCCAGTGGCCCCGCTCATAAAGTACATTTTAGTGAGGCATGTGCACAACAGATATGAAAGGAACAATACAGTTAGGACAAGCTGATTTTTAATGGACAGAGAAACATTGTTAGAAGTTTTAATGTGAGCACATGTTAAATCCAAAACTGAAGAGTTATAAAACCTCATTGGTATTCAGTGAATAAATGAGCTATATCTATTTTTAAAAATATATAAATATATGAGGTTGTATGGTTTTACCAATGTATTGTACTCAGTGATAATATTGGTGCATAGCTCTTTCATATACAAGAGAGAGCATGTTTTCAAACATGAATAATAACAAGCATTGGCATAGCCAATAGGTCTCGCCTTTGGGACCTTCTAAGTATTTAGTTATGCAGCAGGTCCCAAAGGCGAGACCTATTGGCTATGCCAATGCTTGTTTAATTCTTCTACTGTAGATAGCTTGGGTCTGTATTTTTCCTTTAACCTCTTCGACGCTTATGACGAGCTCAGCTCGTCATGAGGCACAGTGGAGCTGTGCTCATGACGAGCTGAGCTCGTCATAACTGCCGCGGAACGCCCACGCGGGACTAATTCCCCTGCTGTGCTGGGCGTTCCACTGAGTGGGCGGAGCTGTGACGAGCCCAGCTCGTCATGAGCACAGCTCCACTGTGCAGCATGATGAGCTGGGCTCGTCACGAGCACCGCGGCGCCCGCGGCCCCTCCCTCCCCCCCGCACCGCGGGGGAATTAGCCCCGCGTGGAAGGGGTTAACACGTACATATGTACACATCTTCAACTGATGCTTGCGTTGACATGAGTTGGCCTTCTTCATTTTCTACATTCATTATAACAACAGTTATCTGCACTCTTAAGACTGGAGTTGTGTTCTACTAAAAGTTCTTGTGAAGTAACAGGACGGTATCTCAAAATGATAATAGGATATGTGTATGTATGCATGACACATTGCTAGGAGTAGGAATAACAGGCGGTTAATGGTACTCCTTATTTTGCAGTTGTTCAGAAGTCGAGTAGAAACCGTACTCCTCTTCCTCAACAGAGCCTAGAGTGACGAAGCTTGAGGTAGTTATTCTACACATAGGAAGAGGTGTTGGTGCACATGTGTTCTTTCAAGGTACTTACGCAGAGATTCCCATTTTCCCATTGAAGTATTAATGTCATTATTATCATGCTTAGCATTCTAATGACATGTTAATTCTGACATTGTAGAGCTGCACACAGCCTTCCTTGACCTCTGAACTGATGAGGTAGAGCGGGAGAATCCAGTGTTGCTGTTTTCTCTTATCCCTCTCTTTTCCTGCTCCTGCTAGTGACCGTTACACCCAGGGCCACTGGAATTATGCAATAGTGCGGCTGCAGTGATTTTCGCATAGTTCTAGATTTGCCGCATTTGCCACTTAATCCATCATCTGCCACATATTCTGCAGGTTTTAACAAAAAATAAAATTGTTTGTCGCTCAAACGGTTTAAAAGTGAATGAAAATGCAGTGACACGTGTTGCTGTGTGGTGGAAGGCCCTTTGCAAAGCCGGACTGGTCACCTTTCTGTTGCTTATTGCTATATTTGGGTTTTAAACTGGTTCTGGTGTGGCACAACCAATGCCCAGATACTGTAACCAAGTTTGAAAATGACGAAATAATGAAGTATTACTATTACAAATTGTGCAGCATAATGCCGCATGATTTGACTTTTCTTGCCACGTAATTTACTGAACCCTGCCGCATAGCTTGAGCCTCGCCTGCCGCATAATTCCTGCGACCCTGGTTATGCCATAACATAAGTGTCCGTTGGAGGGGTCGGTGAGGGAATGAAAAGAGCATCGCTTCAGCGCACACGGTTGGTGCTGCCTCAAGGCCTAATATTCATTTTCCATGAGTAGTCCTCCAGCTTGTGGTGACCCACGGCCAACACACCCCCTCCACCGGAAGTGAGCAGCTGGCACCGCCGGAAGTCGGTGAAAGACGTGTCTCTGCTTTGTCTCCGCATCTTAGGTCCCGGATGTGCTTGTGAATGGTTGACTTCCTGGAATGGGGGTTCCCCTCTCCCTTCCAGCCCAGGCGCCCCCACACACTGCACGTGTTTAATTACCTGTGAATCCTGAGGCCAGGGCCGGTGGCAGACGGGCCGGTGGCTGAGGAGAGTTGTCGGCCCTTTTTGGACCAAGCCCCCACATACCGGGCTGGTTTTTCTACCCAATAGACTGCGCCAGCTGCAGGTGAGGGGGGGGCAGCAAGCCATGTATTAGCCCCATCAATGATCTGCAGAATGACAATTGGGGTCCGGAGGACGCACGTCATGTGGTGACCCCCCACCGCCCCGGACCTCAGGCGGGGGCAGCGAGCCTTGGAGGGAGGTGGTCTATTAGCATCAAAATGAACAAGCCTTCGGTGTGGGGGGGCAGCTCTGGCCCTCCACAGCAGGTCACCGCGATCCTACAGACAGCCCGCCGGAGCCTGCTGCCAGTTTCTCGGATTGAGACTGGGAGTTTCCTTCAAATGCTGTGCAGTGAAATGAGAGAAAAACACCAAGAACCACAAACGTTTTAATTACCTTTACAGTTTAAAAAATATGAATAGAAATGGATAAAAGAAAAATAATTTTTTTTGACAGGGTATCTTAAAAAACAAGGCAATGAAAGATAGTGGCAGCTGGCCAAACAACTTAGCCTTAAAACATATTTATTTCATCAGTTCAAGACGTACCTCGGACACGCACGATCCCCAGCCGGCCGCCTATGACCCAGCGCCAGCAGCAGTAAGCAATGTCATGTTCTGGACATGTGGACTGATGGCACTCGTCGTCAGCTGAGTCGAGCATTCTACTAGACAGCAATATGATCAACAAGCATTTGAAGGCACGAGCGGGGAGGAGGGGGGGCGACGCAAGTGGTGCGCGCGCGCCACAGCGAGACATCTGGTTTTAATTATTGCGCCCGTGTCAGGGCACGATAATTGAAACCACATGGCGCCCGTGCGGGTAACCGCAGGGAAAAGGCCATGACGCACGAGCGTCTGGTCAGCTTTTTCAAACCCCCTACTTAAAGTCTTCGCCAGAGCAGCGCTTGCGCGCTACTCTAGGCTCGACCTAAAAATGGAACCTCTAATGCAAAATTAAACACATCAAAAACCTGTTAGATATTTGTTGCAAAAAGATGTTACAAACAGTTCAATACAAGTTTTTTTATTTTGAAAGATGCAGTAGCTCAGAATGTGTAGAAACATGCAGAAAGATTGTAACTTTTCTATAATTAACTAAGGAGTGCAAAAAAAAAAAAAAACTAGAGCAGCAGAAGGACAAGCAACATTTCTTTTTCGTTGCTTTAAACAGCTGCTGGCAGCAGGCATTAAGACGTCAGAACTTGACTGTAACAACTTATTGCAAATGGGTTCTGATGTTGTTTCTTTATAATTGGCTCCTGGGTGCATCACAAGTTGCCAATTATATTAGGGATAAAGTACCCACTGCTGTACATTATAAGGATATTGCATGTCACTGAGGAGTTCAATTGGTTCCGTAACCAAATAGAGGAACGAGGCCCAACGCTGAGTTTCTATATAATATTATGGGACTCCAAGGTGACTTGCAATATCCTTATGATGTAAGCCAGGAGGTACTCTATCTTACATAATACATGGCCACACATTACCTTTCCCACAAACCACTTAAAACCTTGGTGCATAGCTCCTTCATATGAAAGAGCGAGCATGTTTGGAAACATGATGACTAAAAATAAAACCTCCAGTGCAAAATCAAACACATCAAAAACCTGTTAGATGTTTATTGCAAACAGATATTAGAAACAGTTCAATACAAGTCAGTTTAAAAAAAAAAAGCTGAAGTAGCTCAGAACGTATAGAAACATGCAGAAAGATTCTAGCTTTTCTCTCTCTAAGGAGTGCAAAAAATAAACATAGTCTCTCTGCTTGTCATTGTAAGCTATTAAAATAGAGTAGAAGAAAGAAAAGCAAGTTCTGTTTTTGTTGCTTTAGACAGCTGCTTTAATTATGATCCATGACGTAAGCTGCCCTTTACTTGGTTGCTGACTCTGGCTGCAGGCATTGTGACATCCGAAGTCGACTGTACTAATCTTATAATAGTCGAGTTCTGATGTCTTTTCTTTATAGTGGGAGCGACTTGGTGCATCACAAGTCACCCATTATAAAGATATTTGTGACTGCCGTTTATACATGGATTACAGAATCCCATGTATTATAAAGAAAGAAGAGATGGGCGTCAGGCTTATCTTAGAAGCAGTGTGTAAAGCATTTGCACATAACCAACAGTAATACAGTGTAAGCACTACAAAAGGACACCACACCAGTTTAGAAAAATATCTAATATTTTAATATACTTAAGACAAGACCAAAAACGATAAAAAAATAAACACAATACAGTACTTAGAAATCTTCAGTTATCAAAATAAACTTGAAAAACAGTTCCTTGAAGTTGATAGCTCCATCTGGGGCTATCACGGCATCGTGAACAATAAAACCAAACAGTTCTGGCTGACCGTGGCATCGCGGGCCAGCTGCGGTGTCGGGAAGACCCGCAAAACAGTACCTTTAGAAATGCAGGGCGTCGGCGACCTCTTGTTGAACTCTGAAGTCACAGCGTCCGCAGGCGTCGGTTCCAGAGGTCGGTGCAGGAGTCATCGGGCCCTTGAAGGCACACGCGTTGCAGATCTAACTCCTCGCGGTTGAAGTCGGGAGCGCCGGCATCGGCAGGCATCGGGTGCTGCGCCTCAGTGACGGTCGTCCAGCAGCGTCGGTGAGACCAGGATTTGCGGTGCGAAGTGATGCGATGCTCGTCGCAGTGCTGACAGGTCACGGTGCAAGCAGCATCGTCGTCGTTGCTGAAACGCTGACGAACTGGAGTTGATGGCGCCAGCAGGCCAAGGCTGCGGTGCGGGATGAGGATGGTGCGTCGTGTAACTTACGAGCAGTGCCCTCAAACCACAGTACAAGCAGCGGTGACGATGTCGGCATGGAGTGGCATCGTCAGGGATACCAGGGCGTCATGGTGAAGTGAGGCGGTGCGAAGTGCGGTGCCCACAGGTCGCGGTGCAAGCAGCGGCTCGGTGGCAGCGTCAGCAGGCATCGTCGGTGAGACCAGGGTTGCAGTGCGGCAGTGCCCTCTGCGGTGCCTTCAGGACTTGGAGTCGGCAGCGGCGTCGTAGACGGCATCGGGTTGCTTTTTCTTCTGTTGCAGCACAAAACACACAGTCCCCAGTGCTGAGGGCAGAAGAACTTGAAGTCTTTGCTGTTCCTGAGACTTCTTGAACAGGGGGCAAGCTCTACCTCAAGCCCTTGAAGAAACTCACAAAAATAGATTGCAGAAAGTTCAAGTCCAGTCCTTTCACTGCCCAAGACAGAAGCAACCACTTCAGGCCAACACAGCAAAGCACACAGCAAAGTGGTAGTTCCTCCTCACAGCTTCTCCAGCTCTTCTTCTTGGCAGTCTTCTTGGTCCAAACAAATTCTAAAGTTCTGGGGTCTGGGCCCCAATATTTATACCACCAAATCCTTTGTTCTCTGAAGGCAGAGAGTGTCTGTACCCAGCCCAAACCAGTTCTGTCCTCACGGGTGCAGCTTCCTGGCAGGGGGTGGAGACGGCATTGTGCAAGGCAGACCAGGCCCATTCAGGTGCAAGGAAATCTCCTCCCACTACTCTAAATGCAGCCCAGGTCTATTCAGCCTAGCCCTGACCCATCAGGCTCTCTGGAGCCACTGCCCCTCTCCAGCTAGACAGTCAATCCGCAACCCCAGCAGAGGCACACAGGATGGCTAAGCAAGAAAATACCTACTTTCTAAAAGTGGTATTTTCAAACACAGAATGTAAAAATCATCTTCACTGAAAGATGCATTTTAACATTCTGAGTCCAGACATACTAAACTTTATTTTTCTACCTTGTTCCCAGGGGTAGTTATATTTATAAGATGTTATAAACAAACTCCCCATTCTGTCCTATGGGAACAGGTAGCCTTGCAATAGTGAAAAACGAAATTGATAGTAATTCACTATCAGGACATGCCACACACACCAGGGCACACACCAGGGCATGTCCTACCTTTCACATACACTGCACCCTGCCCACAGGCCTACCTCAGGCTTACCTTAGGGGTGACTAATATGTAAGAAAAGGGAAGGTTAGGGCCTGGCAAGTGGGTGCACTTGCCAAGTCGACATAGCAGTTACAAACTGCGTGCAGACTATGCAGTGGCAGGTCTGAGTTACCTTTTCAGGGCTACTCATGTAGGTGGCACAATCAGTGCTGCAGGCCCACTAGCAGCATTTGATTTACAGGCCCTGGCACACTCAGTGCACTTTACTAGGGGCTGACTAGTAAATCAAATATGTCAATCATGGAAACACCAATCCATAATACAATTTTCACAGAGATGTAAATGTTTCACGGTGTAACGACCGCGTTGTAAAGGTCGTTCGCCACATAATACGTCATTTATTTGAATCGACTCAAAATATTTTTCCTTATAAAGATCCATAACATTTCCTGGTGCTGCTTGTGTTCATTGTATATCGCTATACTCGCCATTTCCAGTCATTAGGTAACATATATTGACTTGAACATCCTCATCTTAAATTGGTAAATTCTAATAAACTGACAATTCTTGACAGAGCTGTATTTAGGTTATGAGGGCACATTCTAAATATAGGGATGCGCTTTCTTAAACCATCGCAAACATTAAGTGAGCAGCAAGACCTGCATAAGTCACATTTAGTCAAACTCCAAAAACGTATAAACACTTTCAGGTCGGTAGGGATTCAACAAACTGATAGCCCAGAATTCAAAAGAATCCGATTCGAAATGCCCCAAGCTATTCAAAGTCGAATGCTCATTAGGAGGATCAGAACTGGGTCAGCACAAGCGTTTCCTTCCTTGGTTTGCGGTGGATATGGTAGCTGTAATAATTTCTGATTCGTGTTTGACCCATGCTTTGCTACTTGTATCCGGAAATGGCGTCTTAACCAAAGGAATGTCATCTCTGAAGTTCATATAGTGTTTGTAACTTGTGCGTGATGAATACGTGTGAAATGGGCACCCATTTATTTCCTTTTTTAAGCATCTGGTGATCTACGTCAAGCTGCCTGTATGTGGGATTTTGAACATCCAAATGCTAACATGCAGGGACATTTCCTATTAGACGTTTTTTTTCTGTATTCTGTACAGATAACCATCAGCTTCGGAAGGGAGGGGGTTCAGCGTTTGAGGTCGGGGAGGCCATCACAAATCATTTTTCACTAGAACTATTTCATGCCAATGCTTGGTGCAAACACCTTTTACCGCCATATTATGAAAACAAGTTCCATGTGTGACAACAATGTCTGTGCTGTGCCCGTTTTTTCCTCTGTTCCCTCGCTGCCCCCACCTCCCTTGTGTCCATTTTGCCTTCTGTTTCCCTCGCTGCCCCCACTGTACTGTGCCCGTTTTTTCCTCTGTTCCCTCGCTGCCCCCACCTCCCTTGTGTCCATTTTGCCTTTTGTGCCCCTCGCTGCCTCTCTCCATTCCCGCCGCTGCGTCCCCTGCGGCCCCGCCCCCCTGACCGCCCATTCGCTGCCCCTGCCTCCCGCCTCCCAGCTGCTCCTCCCTCCCACCTCCCCATATATGGCGGCCGCTGCGCAGTGAGGAGAGCGACCCTTGACCTTGCCAGGTAGGTCGCTCCCCCACCACACAGCTCCGCCTGTGCTGTCCGCCCGCTGCTGCTGCTGGTAAGCTCGCCCCTCTGCTTGTGGCCTCGGTGCCCATTTTCCTTCTGTTTCCCTCGCTGCCCCCACCTCCCTTGTGTCCATTTTGCCTTCTGTTTCCCTCGCTGCCCCCACTGTACTGTGCCTGTTTTTTTCCTCTGTTCCCTCGCTGCCCCCACCTCCCTTGTGTCCATTTTGCCTTCTGTTTCCCTCGCTGCCCCCACTGTACTGTGCCCGTTTTTTTCCTCTGTTCCCTCGCTGCCCCCACCTCCCTTGTGTCCATTTTGCCTTCTGTGCCCCTCGCTGCCCCCACTGTACTGTGCCCGTTTTTTCCTCTGTTCCCTCACTGCCCCCACCTCCCTTGTGTCCATTTTGCCTTCTGTTTCCCTCGCTGCCCCCACTGTACTGTGCCCGTTTTTTCCTCTGTTCCCTCGCTGCCCCCACCTCCCTTGTGTCCATTTTGCCTTCTGTGCCCCTCGCTGCCTCTCTCCATTCCCGCCGCTGCGTCCCCTGCGGCCCCGCCCCCCTGACTGCCCATTCGCTGCCCCTGCCTCCCGCCTCCCAGCTGCTCCTCCCTCCCACCTCCCCATATATGGCGGCTGCTGTGCGGTGAGGAGAGCGACCCTTGACCTTGCCAGGTAGGTCGCTCCCCCACCACACAGCTCCGCCTGTGCTGTCCGCCCGCTGCTGCTGCTGGTAAGCTCGCCCCTCTGCTTGTGGCCTCGGTGCCCATTTTACTTCTGTTTCCCTCGCTGCCCCCACCTCCCTTGTGTCCATTTTGCCTTCTGTTTCCCTCGCTGCCCCCACTGTACTGTGCCCGTTTTTTTCCTCTGTTCCCTCGCTGCCCCCACCTCCCTTTTGTCCATTTTGCCTTCTGTTTCCCTCGCTGCCCCCACTGTACTGTGCCCGTTTTTTTCCTCTGTTCCCTCGCTGCCCCCACCTCCCTTGTGTCCATTTTGCCTTCTGTGCCCCTCGCTGCCCCCACTGTACTGTGCCCGCTTTTCCTCTGTTCCCTCGCTGCCCCCACCTCCCTTGTGTCCATTTTGCCTTCTGTTTCCCTCGCTGCCCCCACTGTACTGTGCCCGTTTTTCCTCTGTTCCCTCGCTGCCCCCACCTCCCTTGTGTCCATTTTGCCTTCTGTGCCCCTCGCTGCCTCTCTCCATTCCCGCCGCTGCGTCCCCTGCGGCCCCGACCCCCTGACTGCCCATTCGCTGCCCCTGCCTCCCGCCTCCCAGCTGCTCCTCCCTCCCACCTCCCCATATATGGCGGCCGCTGCGCGGTGAGGAGAGCGACCCTTGACCTTGCCAGGTAGGTCGCTCCCCCACCACACAGCTCCGCCTGTGCTGTCCGCCCGCTGCTGCTGCTGGTAAGCTCACCCCTCTGCTTGTGGCCTCGGTGCCCGTTTTCCTTCTGTTTCCCTCGCTGCCCCCACCTCCCTTGTGTCCATTTTGCCTTCTGTTTCCCTCGCTGCCCATACTGTACTGTGCCCGTTTTTTTCCTCTGTTCCCTCGCTGCCCCCACCTCCCTTGTGTCCATTTTGCCTTCTGTTTCCCTCGCTGCCCCCACTGTACTGTGCCCATTTTTTCCCTCTGATCCCTCGCTGCCCCCACCTCCCTTGTGTCCATTTTGCTTTCTGTGCCCCTCGCTGCCCCCACTGTACTGTGCCCGTTTTTTCCTCTGTTCCCTCGCTGCCCCCACTTCCCTTGTGTCCATTTTGCCTTCTGTTTCCCTCACTGCCCCCACTGTACTGTGCCCGTTTTTTCCTCTGTTCCCTCGCTGCCCCCACCTCCCTTGTGTCCATTTTGCCTTCTGTGCCCCTCGCTGCCTCTCTCCATTCCCGCCGCTGCGTCCCTGCGGCCCCGCCCCCTGACTGCCCATTCGCTGCCCCTGCCTCCCGCCTCCCAGCTGCTCCTCCCTCCCACCTCCCCATATATGGCGGCCGCTGCGCGGTGAGGAGAGCGACCCTTGACCTTGCCAGGTAGGTTGCTCCCCCACCACACAGCTCCACCTGTGCTGTCCACCCGCTGCTGCTGCTGGTAAGCTCGCCCCTCTGCTTGTGGCCTCGGTGCCCATTTTCCTTCTGTTTCCCTCGCTGCCCCCACCTCCCTTGTGTCCATTTTGCCTTCTGTTTCCCTCGCTGCCCCCACTGTACTGTGCCCGTTTTTTCCTCTGTTCCTCGCTGCCCCCACCTCCCTTGTGTCCATTTTGCCTTCTGTTTCCCTCGCTGCCCCCACTGTACTGTGCCCGTTTTTTCCTCTGTTCCCTCGCTGCCCCCACCTCCCTTGTGTCCATTTTGCCTTCTGTGCCCCTCGCTGCCCCCACTGTACTGTGCCCGTTTTTCCTCTGTTCCCTCGCTGCCCCCACCTCCCTTGTGTCCATTTTGCCTTCTGTGCCCCTCGCTGCCTCTCTCCATTCCCGCCGCTGCGTCCCTGCGGCCCCGCCCCCTGACTGCCCATTCGCTGCCCCTGCCTCCCGCCTCCCAGCTGCTCCTCCCTCCCACCTCCCCATATATGGCGGCCGCTGCGCGTGAGGAGAGCGACCCTTGACCTTGCCAGGTAGGTCGCTCCCCCACCACACAGCTCCGCCTGTGCCGTCCGCCCGCTGCTGCTGCTGGTAAGCTCGCCCCTCTGCTTGTGGCCTCGGTGCCCGTTTTCCTTCTGTTTCCCTCGCTGCCCCCACTTCCCTTGTGTCCATTTTGCCTTCTGTTTCCCTCGCTGCCCCCACTGTACTGTGCCCGTTTTTCCTCTGTTCCCTCCCTGCCCCCACCTCCCTTGTGTCCATTTTGCCTTCTGTTTCCCTCGCTGCCCCCACTGTACTGTGCCTGTTTTTTTCCTCTGTTCCCTCGCTGCCCCCACCTCACTTGTGTCCATTTTGCCTTCTGTGCCCCTCGCTGCCCCCACTGTACTGTGCCCGTTTTTTCCTCTGTTCCCTCGCGGCCCCCACCTCCCTTGTGTCCATTTTGCCTTCTGTTTCCCTCGCTGCCCCCACTGTACTGTGCCCGTTTTTTCCTCTGTTCCCTCGCTGCCCCTACCTCCCTTGTGTCCATTTTGCCTTCTGTGCCCCTCGCTGCCTCTCTCCATTCCCGCCGCGGCGTCCCCTGCGGCCCCGCCCCCCTGACTGCCCATTCGCTGCCCCTGCCTCCCGCCTCCCAGCTGCTCCTCCTTCCCACCTCCCCATATATGGCGGCCGCTGCGCGGTGAGGAGAGCGACCCTTGACCTTGCCAGGTAGGTCGCTCCCCCACCACACAGCTCCGCCTGTGCTGTCCGCCCGCTGCTGCTGCTGGTAAGCTCGCCCCTCTGCTTGTGGCCTCGGTGCCCGTTTTCCTTCTGTTTCCCTCGCTGCCCCCACCTCCCTTGTGTCCATTTTGCCTTCTGTTTCCCTCGCTGCCCCCACTGTACTGTGCCCGTTTTTTCCTCTGTTCCCTCGCTGCCCCCACCTCCCTTGTGTCCATTTTGCCTCCCTCCCACCTCCCCATATATGGCGGCCGCTGTGCGGCCGCGCCGCTGGCGCGCCAAAGGCGCGCCTAAGGCAAGCCTGTCTGCGCCCGTCCGCGACTGGACTGCGCCCAGTGCCAGAACCCCTGGGCCGCGCGCCCCCCGCTCCAGCCTCGTGGATACGATGCCACCACACTCCACGCTCTCAACCCCGGACTGACGCACAATTGCTTCAAGGCCGCCCCGAAACGCACCCATGGTCCCTTCACCTGCCGGAACTGCAGCTACACCAGCCTCAGAGCCACCGAGGCGCCCGCCAAGAAGGACCTCAACCACCTCCGGTGCATCCTACTGAACACCCGCTCTGCACGCAAACACGCCGTCGAGCTCTGGGACCTGCTCGACACATCATCACCAGACGTTGCCTTCCTGACAGAGACCTGGATGAACGACTCCTCCGCCTCCGACATCGCCATAGCCATCCCAGACGGCTATAAGATCACCCGCAGAGACCGCATCAACGCAGTAGGAGGAGGAATCGCCATCGTCCACAAGAACACCATCAGGGTCTCGACCAGCACCGACGACACTCTCAGCACCGCCGAACACATGCACTTCCAGATCCACACGGACCCCAACACCACCCTTAGAGGCACCCTTGTCTACAGACCCCCTGGGCCCCGACCCCAGTTCAGCGACTCCATCGCCGACTTCATCAGCACGCACGCCCTGACCTCTACCGACTACATCCTCCTCGGAGACCTGAACTTTCACCTGGAGAACAACAACGACAGCAACTCCACCACCCTGATCGACAACCTCGCCAACCTCGGTCTGAGCCAGCTCGTCACAACACCGACCCATTCCGCCGGCCACACGCTTGACCCCATCTTCTCCTCAAGCTCCCACGTCTCCTTCAGCCACACCACGGAACTCCTCTGGACCGACCACGGCTGCATCCATTTCACCTTCCAGAAAGCCACCACACACCACTGCACCCAACAGATCCCACGCCGCTGCTGGAGCAAAGTCACCGAAGACCAACTTCGGGCAACCCTCGCTCTCAGCCCTCCCTCCGACCCATCCAACACCGACGACGCTGCCTGCAACCTCAGACGATGGATGGACGACTGTGCCAACACCCTCGCCCCGCTGAAAAAACTCACCTACAGTGACACCACCAAAAGAGCCAGCTGGTTCATCTCGGAACTCCTAGCTTCCAAGCGTACCTGCCGGAAACTAGAGAAGAAATGGCACAGTGATAAGACACCGGACAGCCACACAGCCCACAAAGACGCCATCCGTAACCACCACCACCTCATCAAGTCCGCCAAGAGAATCTCCTTCAAAGACCGCCTCGACAACAATGCACACAACAGCAATGAGCTTTTCAACATCGTGAAGGAACTCTCCAACCCCAGCTCCAACACCAACGACATCCCGCCGTCGCAACCCCAGTGCGATTCCCTCGCCACCTTCTTCCACCGCATGATCGCCGACATCCACGACAGCTTCAACACCCAGACAGCCCCAACTAAGATCGATGCACCAGACCCGCCGCACACCATCGACCACGACCCTCTGCCAGCCTGGGCCAGCGTGAACATCGAGGACACCATCAAGACCATGAGCACAATACACTCCGGCTCCCCGTCAGACCCTTTCCCGCACCACATCTTCAACAAAGCCAGCAGCTCCATCGCACCCCACCTGTGCAACGTCATCAATCTCTCCTTCGAGACCGCGACCTTCCCAGAGAGCTGGAAACACGCAGAGATCAACGCCCTACTCAAAAACCCAAGGCGGACCCGAGAGACCTCAAGAACTTCCGGCCCATCTCCCTACTTCCGTTCCCAGCCAAGGTCATCGAGAAGATCGTCAACAAACAGCTAACCCGATACCTCGAAGAAAACAGCATCCTGGACCCATCCCAATTGGGGTTCCGCAGCAACCACAGCACTGAGACTGCTCTCATCGCCGCCACCGACGACATCAGGATCCTGCTGGACAACGGTGAGACCGCAGCCCTCATCCTGCTGGACCTCTCCGCCGCCTTCGACACTGTCTGCCACCGCACTCTACGCGCATGCCTCCACGACACAGGGATCCGAGACAAGGCCCTGGAATGGGCCACCTCCTTCCTCGCCGGCAGAACCCAGAGAGTCCGCCTCCCACCATTCCGATCCAAAGCCTCCGAGATCATCTGCGGCGTACCCCAGGGATCGTCCCTCAGCCCAACACTGTTCAACATCTACATGGCCCCGCTCGCACGCATCGCCAGACAGCACGACCTCAACATAATATCCTACGCCGACGACACTCAACTGATCCTCTCCCTCACCAAGGACCCCCTCGGCGCCAAATCCAACCTCCATGAAGGAATGAAGGCCGTCGCCGATTGGATGAAGATCAGCCGACTAAAACTGAACACGGAGAAGACAGAGGTCCTCATCCTTGGCTCCAACCCCTCAGCCTGGGACGACTCCTGGTGGCCAACGACGCTGGGAGCAGCCCCGACACCAACCGACCACGCACGCAACCTGGGAGTCATCCTCGACTCAACGCTCTCCATGGCCAAGCAAGTCAACGCAGTCTCATCCTCCTGCTTCAACACCCTCCGCATGCGTCGCAAGATCTACAGGTGGATCCAGACAGACACAAGAAGAAAAGTCACCCAGGCCCTCGTCAGTAGCAGACTTGACTATGGGAACGCCCTCTACGCGGGAGCCCCGGCCAAGCTCATCAAGCGACTGCAACGCATACAAAACGCCTCCGCACGCCTGATCCTCGATGTACCACGCCACAGCCACATCACCCCCACCTGAGGAACCTGCACTGGCTCCCCGTCGACAGGAGAATCTCCTTCAAACTCCTCATCCACGCACACAAGGCACTCCACAAGACTGGCCCAGCCTACCTCAACAGACGACTCCTCTTCTACGTCCCCAACCGCCAACTCCGCTCCGCCGACCTCTCCCTCGCCACCGTCCCTCGCATTCGAAGAACTACCACCGGCGGCAGATCCTTCTCCCACCTCGCCGCCAAGACCTGGAACACCCTTCCACTAAGCCTACGACAGACCCAAGACCTGCTGACCTTCAGGAGGCTACTCAAGACCTGGTTGTTCGACCAGTAGCAGCACCCCCCCCTTTTTTTCCCTAGCGCCTTGAGACCCTCGCGGGTAAGTAGTGCGCTTTACAAATTCTGTGATTGATTGATTGATTGTGCATATTTGTTATGTAGCATTTTTTTGTGGTCGAGGTTGTTCCGTTGTTTTTACTATTGCTGTGTTTTTGTGCTGCATTATTGCAATGTGATGTTGTTGTGTTTTACTATGGTTGTTGTGTATGTATGTACCTATAAAGTATTTCTATAGCGCTAACATAGCCAAAAAGGAGCAGAGCGCTGTATAGAGCTGTCTTTTGACTGTTTAGTTGCGGTATGCCCTGCTATTTTCTAATTGTGTTATGTTGTTTTGTGCATGCTATACTGTTATGTTGCTTACTTTAGATATTTGTCAACAAATGCTGCTACAATTTCAGTCAAAATCAGCAGATGGCTTTAAAGTTCCCCTGAATAGCAACCTTTTGCCACTGTCTAGGGTGGTAATATAGTGATGCTTCAGCTCTTAGACTACATAAGAGACTAGTCAGTCCAAAACTGTGGCACAGACTGTCTTAATCTAATGCTCAAAGTGCTCACTATATGTGATATCTCATGTATTATTATTATTCAGCCGTGCAGTGATTTTTGTGGTTTTGTGGGTTGAGACAATTTAAGTAAGGAATGTCGTGTTTCTGGTTGGCAGTAACATTCATAACACACTGCAACATTCAAAGTTGTGATAGAAGAAGGAAATGTAGACTGCTGCTCCAGTTGTGAGCTTTGGCCATCCACGTAAGAATCATTGCATCAACAGAAACAGCAGCCACCATACACCCTCTGTCAGGAAGTTCATGGTAAACTCTGTTGCTTTCAAACTCAAACAAATGTAGCAGTAGAGTGGTTAATCTGGGTGAGGTGAGCTAAAAATATTGGTTTAACGCGAATAGGCTCTTGTATGAGCTGAGTGTGGAAAAAGAGAGAAAACCTATGCCCTAATTATGATGGCAGTCGGCTGGACCGCTGACCGCCTTCAGATCGGGCAGGTGACCGTCCGACAATGAGTCGTCTGTCCCACCTGCCCTAATATGATAGGACCACCGTGCAGGCTGTCGTAAAGTGCTCTTTTCTACTGTGGGTTGTGCTGCGGGCCAGGAGAAGGGCCAAAGCACAAGCTGCAGTAGAAAAGGGCACTTTGTTCAGATCCATGCACCGTGTGCAGGCACCATGTGGTGCCTGGCACACAGTGCATGAATGTGCGGAGTGCACTACATGTGCCCCCAGGGCCAACTAACAGTGGCCTATGGGGGACGGGGCCCTGTTTGGGGCCCCCAAAGTCCCTTTCGCCTTTTCATGGCAGTGGGACTGCCATGAACAGGCAGTCGGAAAGGGATATCCCAATACCTATGGCGGTGCCTGTGCAGACACCTCGTCCATTGTAGGGTTAGGAATCCGACCTCCATCCCAACGGGATCTTTGATCCTGTCAGAGACGGTGGTCCTACCCCCAAACTCTGCGGTCCGACTGGCAGCATTGTAATGCAGCGGTCCGACTGATGCCCTGGATGGCGGGCAGACAACCTCTGACAGCCTGTCGGTGGTGGTCCGCCCACCATCTCAATGAGGACATTAATGTCAAGAATGTACTCAGATTGCAGTAGTGAATATATTACAATACCTTTGATCTGCATGGTCAGCGACATGCTGAAAGGCCAGCGGTAGCAAAAGTGACAAGATGCACCCTTTTTGGACCCATACAATTACAGTGTAGAACACTTGGCCACTTGTTCATCCATCAATAGCTCTTTTTTGAAAGGCCTGCCATCCACTGAAAGTAAAGAGCATCCAGTTTACTTTTTAGCCCCTCGTGACTTCTGAGGTCAACAGCAGCAGTGGCGTCACTAGGGGGGTGCGGGGGGTGCGGACCGCACCGGGTGACACCATCACATGGGGTGACACCTTTCCCAAATGAGACTATTTACTAAATAGTCTCATTTGGGAAAGGTGTCACCCCATGTGATGGTGTCATGGGGTAAGTCACCGCACTGGGTGACACCAACCCTAGTGACGCCGCTGAACAGCAGTAAGGTGAAGCCCAGGATTACCTGAAAGCAGTGCTCAATTTGAGCAGCTGGATGTAGAGGCAGCCCTCCCGCACTCATTTTTGGGGGCCAGCATTTACTTTTCCACTGCGGACTGACCCAGAGGAAGAGAGATAAAAAGAACAGAGATGGAAGAAGGAGGAAGAGGAAAATGGAAAAACGTTGACAAAGAAAGAAAGCAGGGATTAACAAGAACCTGAAAGTGAGATAAGGTGTCAGGGAATGTCTGGTGGTGGATTAAAGAGGCATGAGGTGGAATCAAGACAATGCAGCCTTGGTATTCCGTACCTCAACATTCGATAGGGCTGGCAGCGGGCTTCTGGGCAAAACGTTTAGCCCTGGCACTTATTCTTTTACAAATTCACCCACCCATGCATTCTTTCACCCATTCACCCACCCATGCATCCTTTCATGCACCCATGCATCCTTTCACCCATCCACCCTTTCACCCATCTTTTCACTTACCCACGCATCCCTTCACCCATCCACCCTTTCACCCATCCTTTCATTCACCCACACATCCTTTCACCCATCCACCTATCCTTTCACCCACACATCCTGTCATCCATCTATCCTTTCACTCATCCATCCTTTCAGGCATCCACCCTTTCACCCATCATTTCACCCACCAATGCATCATTTCACTCATCCTTCATTTTACCCTTCCATCCTTCTTTCCCTTTTCCATCCACCCATTTTCTTTGGTTAATTATGAGCTTTTGTCTGCCCAGTTGCAGACAGAAGAGGTCCATTAAAATCCCCACCTCTCTTTAGCTGCTAAAGTGGGTGGTTCACTATAACCCCTGTTCTTCACCCATCTCTGCTAACTTACTCTGCACTAGGCTTGTTTATTAAAGTCATTATACAAGAAATGGGTCGAAAAGAACAATTTACTGACACATAGGAAAGCTAAGCATTAATTGTGGGATACGTTTGTTAAAGCTCCTAATGGCAGTGAGAAGCATCCACCCCATTTTGCTATGTAAGATGAAGTATTAAGGAATTAATTCAGGATAGAAATTGTGTGGTAAACTTCAATGCTGAACATAATAGATAGACAGACACAAACAGATGGACGGATGGATAGATATATAGGTAAATTTATAGATTTTATTGTACAGTTATTTAAAATCATTACAATTTGCACAAACAATGTCTGGATTATCTTGATGACGCATTTAATTACACAATGAATACTGATACACTCAGGATGACTGAACCACAGCAAATTCATAAAATTATCACTTGGAATAGAAAGAGAATAAAAACGTGCAAGGAGGTTATGCGCCAGATGGTAAGAAAAGCAAGAGGTGACAATATTTCAAAACAGTATATTAATAATACGTTTAAACAAAAGTGTCAAGTTCTTCTAAAAATAAGTTATAAAATTCATCCTAGTCCTACATATTTTCTGAAAAGACAGAGTTTAGCAAATTGTTTAAGATTATCAATAGGACTTCTGATGTATAACAATTGTAAATAGAGCTAGACCCTAGAGAATCTGGGGAGTGCATGTTAAGGTATTTCAAAAGCGATAATACTAGAAAGGTAATTATGGTGCCTCCAGATGTTCAGGAGGACTCCCAGCTGAACAGGGGCGCATAAATGCATCCTTGGTGAGTTTTGCGGAGGAAGATATGAGCCACGTCCTTTGCTATCAGCACTTTCCCTTTTGAACCATACGAATTGTTTCTTTCAATGGCGCACACGTGTTGTGTTTCGGAAATTTGGCGTTGTTCAATACAATTGAGGCACAGTTCAAGAATTTTAAAAACTTGCCGTCAGTTGTCAGGAGTCTCCCTTCAAGGGGGTTTCAACGCCTTAGAGGAGTTCCACATACCTTACTGATGGAATATCGAGAATAGCCTTCGGGCCCGCAAGTTCCTGCAAATGGAAACCATGTGGACTAAAGACTCATGGGCCAGTCCCACAGGAGGCATGGCTAGCCTGTACTAATAGTTAAGTGGCCGAAATGATAAGCCTTGTGGGGGACGAAACCAAACCTAGGCTGAACCAGTTGTCTTTTTGCACCCAAGGTAAGTGGTTGAGTTGAATAAACTGGCCAGTTTGAAAATTCGTATACATTTACTACTAATTTTGAATGGGCTAGCTTACCTGGTTCGCATCTGTCATGTTCAATTTATAAAATGTTTGCCTGTTTCATCGCCACCTTCGAAAACTGCTTGATGGGGAGATTGCTTTCCCACAGATCTTGTGCTTCCAAGCATCTGATTTCCTCATGTAAACAGGTGTTCCAAGTAACATTGGGGTTTATTTATGAGCCCATGCGTCACTTTTGTGCCGCCGTTGCGTCACTTTTTGTGACGCAGCGGCAGCGTATAAAATGCGCCACATTGCGCCCTATTAACAAAGTGACGCATCTAAGCAGATGCGTCACTTTGTAAAGCCCTGCGCTACATTATACCTGCATCAGGTATAATGTATGCAGGGTGGGCGTTCCCCCACAAAAAGCCTCGTAGAAGTGGCGCAGTGAAATCTATGAGATTTCACTGCGCCACTTCTAGGACACTACTGCGTCAATATCGTACGCCTGCCTCACAGCAGGTGTAAGACTGATGCAGGCCCTTTCACATGGGGCTTGCCCCATGTGAAAGGACATATTGCTGGAGTTGCGTCTGTTTTCTGACACACCCCAGCAATGCATCACTTTTGCGCTGACAGATACGTCAGTAATACTGACGTATCTGTCATTCCTTGCGACATGATGCGTTATACAGTAAATATGACGCATCCATCATGTTGCAAGGAGGGCGCAGTGAAAACTGTCGCATCGCTGTTTTCACGCAGCGATGCAACAGTTTCCATAAATTAGGCCCATTGTTTTTTGTTGTTGTTTGTTTCTAGACTCTCCAGTAAAAGGTGTTTCAGGGCACCTTTCCTGGCTGTTTTGAGCTTTATACAAAACATTACAAATCTAGCATGTAGCATTGAATCTTGCCTCGTTAAATTCAGTTCGAGACACATTTGAGATGTTACTGTGGCAGCTCGGAGGTGAAAAGATGGCAAAAGTATTTGCATTTAGCTCTGTCTAACCAGCTGCTGAACTTATTTCTGGAGACCAAAGTTCAGGGTTTGTGTTACAGAAAGTGCCCTGGGGTCTCAACAGGCGTTTGTGCCTGCTTTGCGCGCCCTGGTGCACTTTGGTATTACAGAAGAGGCCGAAGGCACTTGTGCAGCCCCTTCTGTAATACAGATAGTGCTGGCGCAAATAAAGTGCCAGTGCTATCTTCAGGGGGCGTTCTCTCGCCCCATGCAAATGAGGGAATCCCTTGGCACTGCGCCCGCGCCATATTACAGACACAGGCGCAGAGGCAAAATAGCTCTCAGGGGTCACACTCACAGTGCGCCACCTAGAAGGTGGTGCACTCTAAGTGCGCGCCCTGAGAGCAGCCCTTTGGCAGGGGGAAAGGGGGTCCCATGTACCCCCCCAGATATCCCCTTGCAGGCGGGTGCAGTCACTGACTGCACCCGCCTGCAAGCGGTTCTCCATTCCCTTTTAAATTTGCAGGCGGGTTGCCACCTGCCCTGTGAAAACACAGAGTGGCTGTAAAGCAGCAGCTCCAATTTTTCACTGAATATGCTGCCCCCAGGGCAGCGTGAGTATGCGGCTGCCCTAGGGGCAACACTTTCATCATATTAGAGCACATTTTCATTGTTTGCCCCAGGCGCACCTTTTAAAAGGCAAACAATGAAAATGCCCCTTGTATGTAATGCGGCCCCAGAAGGTAAACTACAGCAGGTCTGGGCCTCTTGAGTGATTATAAAGCTTCAGGAAGGTGGATATCACTGCTGTAACTGTACTTTTCAACATGTTTAAATGGGTTTTGTGATGGCCTCTTTTGTTAATCCAGACACCCAGATAAGTATATGATTTAACCTTTCCCATTTTTTCCTTTTCTAAATATCAAGTATAATTAAGTTAATGACTTTCTGACCAAAGACAATTATTTCAGATTTCTCGCTTTTGATTTAATCTTATTTATCGTGCAGGTTTTCACCAAGGCATCTAAGGAGTTTTGCAGACCGATGTGTATTAAATCCAATAATATGTCATTGTCTGCATATTGTATTGCTTGAACTGCTGTTCCTTGTATCTTTGGCAGAAACTCTCTTGAGGTGGACAAAGTTGCATGATGACATGCTAAGTAGAGGTTGAATAACAGGGTTGCTAAAATTCAACCCCGCTTTAGCCCTCTATTTGTATATTTTTTTCCAGTTGTAACCCAGTTGGTGGAGAACTTGTCCTTGACCAAGTATCCATATAAAAGGCCAGTAATCGTTGTAAGGAAATGCGAGGAAATACTCCACTTGAGTAGCTTTTGCCAGGACATGTTTCTTTCCATGTTATAGAAGGGCATGGTAAAGTTTATGAAGGTGGCATAGATGTGTGGGACTTACTTAGACATTGCTCACTCACTCAAGGACATCAGACAGAAGATATTGTCTTCTATGGAGCATCCTTTTCTAAAAACCAGTTTGGGTGACTGGAATAGCTGCTTTTCAGTCGCCCATTGTTCCAATTCCTGGATGACTATTTTGACAAATTCCTTGATTTCCACATCCAGCAGGGCAGGGCAATTAGGCAAATGTTTTTTGGATGACTATGGGGACCCTTTTTATGGTTGGGCACTAACAGAAATCCTCTCTAGATGTCCGTATGGTATTGAGTAAGCAATTATTGACGAGTGGGAGAAAAGGTCTGCCCATTTATGTGAAGCCACTGTAAAAATCACACGGGGAATGCCGATTAGGCCAGTACCCTAATGCACACATTGTCTTGATGACATCACTGAATTCTTGACGTGATGTAAACTACTCAGTGAATCTGCTGAGGGTACCTTCTGGTGGGAAGATAAAAGACTGATCCATAGCCATTGGCAATAAAAACTAAGCCAGCAAATCAATCGTATGAAGCAGAATACAATGGAAGAAATATGGGTAATAGTTTGGAATATGATAGCATGTGGTGTTCTGGATGATGGTGTCTGTAGGCACACTAACTACAATCATGGATGGAATTTACATCATAATTGAAGAACAATGCATGACGCGCATGGACCAGTTGAACACTTGGGGATATATTTACAAGCCCCTATCACCATCAGAACGTCACTTTTTTTGACGTTGTGGTGGCGATACGAGCTTAGCCTTATTTACAAGGCAATGTTAAGCTACTTAATGTGGCTTAACGCTGCCTTGTAAATAAGGCACCCTTTCACCCTATACTTAGCGTGAAAGGGGTGGGCAATGAGTGTTGCGGTGGGCGTTCTGCCTCAACACCCATTGATTTTGATGCTGCCCCCTATTTACAAGAGTGGCGTAAATATGTGGCAGCGCAAAAATTAAGACCAGGGAAAACCTGCTTTATTTCTCCTCGTGTTTGATGTTTTTATGTGTGCTGCGTTGTGCAGCCACATAAAAACAGCAAAACGCCGTGCATGATTGTTTATGTGCAGGAAGGTGTGCCTTCCTGCACATAAACAATCATTTTAAAAATGACGAGTTGCAACTTCTATGTGTGCTGCTCAAATTAGAACACATAGAAGTTACAAATCACCATTGAAGATTGTTTATGTGCAGGAAGGGACACCGTCCTGCACATAAAATATCATTCCCCCCAATGCAGGCACCCTTGCACTATGGTTCAAAGGTGCCTGCATTGTCGCTAGGAAGCTAAATTTAGCGCCAGTGCACAGCTGCAATGCATTGTTATAAATACAGTGAAGCTCTGCGTTTCTGAAGTGGCGGATCGCGGCGTTAAGCCAAGAAGGCAAATGCCGTGCTCTGTCACTTCAGTATAAATATGCCCCTGAGTTTGAAATACATTTTGGGGCCTATTTCAATGTCGGTCGGAAAGCCTCTGCCCTGCGGTCGGAGGCTTTCTGACCGACATCTACGGTTTCACTTCCAACCGCCTAATTACAATCTAGGAGGTCGAAAGTGAAACTGGCCAGTCATTCTGGCTGGATTCCGGAACCGGCACGTAATCCCAATAGGACGGCATTTCCACCATTGGGATTACGATGTTGGTTTCTGACAGGCTTTCCATACAGGGCTTTCTGACATGGAAAACATATCAGAAAGTGAATTTGGGGGCCCCTAGCAGGGCCCCCATCTCCCTGCAGCTTCTAGTTGGGGGCAGAGGGGAATCCCTGCACCGTGTGGCATGCACCTTGAGGTGCCTGCCACGTTGTGCAGGGTTTAACAGAATCTCCCATTTCTCTATTAGAGCTTGTGCTATGGCCAGTTTACGGCCGTAGCACAAAGTCCCATAGAGAAGTGGGAGTATGTGACCGCATCATGTGCAGTCGCATTATATTTGTGGTGTCGGGACCGCTGACCGAAGGTTGGTCGATGTCAGGACCGCAATGGTTTCGGTCGGAGGCAACTCCGATGGACATCATAATGAGGCCCTTTGTCTCTCATTTAAAGTTGAACAGACCTACAGAACTTTGAGTTTCTTGCCGGATCGGATTCGAATATTCAGTGAACGGTGATATCACCTTACAAGGCGGTAGCATACTTACACAATGCCTTATAACTCCCCCACTCTTGTCACCGTAGCACGACGGACAACTTGGTGTTTTTCCAAGGCAAGTTTCATTTCTTAAAGACAAATTCCTAAAGCAGAGTTTTGTTTTGAAAAATGAAAAATCAATGTCCTTGAATTAGTGGGAGTTTCCCCCAATGTATGGTTGATATACATATTTTTTTAAATGCCTGATTCATTCAAGCCATTCTGTCCATAGTGGTACACAGCAGGTACAAACATAGTAAATGTGCCATTAGAGGCCCCACTCTAAATAAGGCAGGCTTTTTCAATGCCATATTGGTAGCTTACAGGAGCTGGAAAGGGTTTTTCAACAATAGAACTGGGAGTGACTCCACCATCAAATTTTTTTGATATTGCAGAAACAAATATTTGCTTGGGGGAGGTTGTATCTGTAATATAAAATATCAAAAGCTAAGACTTGGAGGGAGTTTAGTCCCCACACAGTTGGCAACATTTATTATTCCTGGTTAGGAAAAGATCAAGGTCGAAAGGCACCAAAAACCTGCATAAATACCGGGTTAGCCAGCGGCACATGCATCACAGGTCATAGGCTATCGATTGCAGCACCAGCTGAGTCTTCACCATTAGAAAAAGAAGTAGTTCCCCCAAAATATAAAGGATATGATGGCATCATGGATTTCACCAATTTACAGTGGACTGCCACTCTGGCAAACTCTACATTGCCCCCTTATGCACTGATTATGAGTTGATGACAATTTTCCAACCCACGCATAATCCCTGTTTGCGCAAGAATTGGATTTTCAAGTTGAGTGGCATTTTTGGCACCCAGAAATAACTGGGTGTGGATAATACCTTACCATTCATTATATTTCAGTAGGTCAAACACGCCTGAATTTATAGGGAAAAAGTGCACATACTTATCATACCGTGTGGATTTTGGAGCGCTAAGCACCAAAACCAACATGTTATGCACCAAAAACTGGGATTAGGTGCTATTTATTGTATCCAATAAATAACAGTATCGTTGTTTATCAGGTGATATAAATAACACCTATTCCTCCGAAAAACTCAGAATCAGGGCTCCTTGTCTAAAATTCTATATCATTAATGAAAAATATGAGTAATTTGAAAATTCACTTTGCAAAGTGCCACTTTTGTACCCAAATAGAGAAGATTTATAAAAATAAAAAAAATGTTTTACATTTACAAAATGTTTAAAACCAATTTTATGATAAGTTGTAAAAAAATGAGTCTATTAAGCTGTTTTTTTTTCATTTTTTTGGCATGGCCTATTCATTTCGTTGGCTATTATATTATAAAATAGAAGGTTTACAGTTCTAACAGTAGTCCTAGTCAATTTGGTTGGTAATGTCAAGTGATTCTAATGGTAAATTGTGAAAATATTCAATAAATAAATTCAAGTGCTATTTAACTCAAAAAGTTTAAACTAAAATCTTCAAATTAAATGTTTTTCAAAGTACATTTTTCCAGCAAAAGGCTTAGTTTAATGTGGGGGTGATTGGTTGCTATCCCATGTCAATAAAGATCCGATTTCAAAGATATAAGAAAATGGGTTATTAGTTGGGGAAGAGGTGAGTCTTTCCCAAGTAATAATTGTAAAATCCTGTTAGGTCCAACACACAATTTCTATAAAATACATCTGTGGACAACCCCTAGTAGATTAGGCACAGAGCAGGCAGAGTTAACTTAAGGAAAAGTGTGTAAAGTATTAAGCAGTGTTAAAACAATTAAAAAGTCAAAACATAGCAGAATAAATATCCAACAACGTAAAAGAGAACAGTTGCAGAGAGAGTCTCTATTATGTTCAAGCAATAGCCTTCTCTTATTGTTTTTAATTGGTTAGGCCACTATACTTAATAGTTTCCAGGCATCTAGAGCAAGTTGGCTTTCAATTAAACAATAGGAGATATAGACTCCTCTGTCCCAGTAGGCCTCTCTCTGGTTTCAGCATGGTGTTGGGATAGCTTAATCATGTGGGCATTGTCTAGGTATGGCTCAATATTGGTTCTGCTGTAGTCTGGGTCATATATAGGGTCTGGTAGCAGTCTCTAAAGGTTTCTGCTACTTGGTCATCCAAGTAACGTCCTCCCCTTTATGACCCATTTAAAGTTTACTCTTTTACTGGTCATTTTCAAGTGACGTTTATGCACCAGCAGCTTCCCACTTTCATTGCCACTTCCATAATATTTTTGTTGGAGCCAGAGCATGGCATATTCTGCCCTCTCCAAGTCCAATATCTTTAATTGGGTAAGCGTTGTGTCTAATTTGTGCCATACTCTTGGGACACCAGACCTTTTATGAATAGCCTTCAGCTCTTTTAATGCTTTCTCCATTTCATCCCTTTTTTCGTTTTGGATCTTGTTTTCTCTGGCTGAAATGGCTATCAACTCTTTCCTGACAAATGATTTTAGGACATCCCATATGGTACTTAGTGATACTTCACTCATATCGTTGTCTACTAGATATTGGGTAATTGCTTTTTGCTTTGTGTTTTTATGTGTATCATGTTGTATAATATTGTCTCTCAGCCTCAATGGGCCTGGATCCCCCTCTTGCCAGGACAATACTGAGTAATGCATGGATGGACGAAGACATAGCTCCTCTTTCCATACTGCGTAATTTAACTTGTAGAGCAGTTGTGTCTCGGATGTAATCTATGTGAGTATATAGTTTGTGAGAGGCTGAAAAATAAGTGTAATCCCTCTCTACCTCTAGCCCACTCTCTCCTGGCTATGCTATTCTGTTCTTAATGAAAGCCTCAGTTGTCTGAATTGTGGGCCCGATCTGTCTGTCTCCTTGTTCATAACCAGATTTAAATCTCCTCCAACCACTAGTGCTCTATATGGGGTTTGCATAAGGTCTCTGATCGCTTGTTTAAAAAATGGGCCCTGGCCTTTTTTAAGTGTGTTAGCTAAGATAACATATTCAATCTCCATTTTTATATGATATGCAAGTACCCTGCCTCTCTTCTCACATATCTTGCTCTCAACCTCTCCTTAAAGTTATGTGAAAAATGTATGCCTAGCACTTCCTTTTTGGTAGGCCCAGAGAACAAAAGTTGTCTAGTAAGCCAGATAGATTTTAATCTATTCCATTCTTTAAAAAGGAGTTGTGTCCTTGGAAAATACAAATATTACATCCCATCCATTTAAACTTAACAGTTTTGCTAATATTTTTGTAAGGTTGTTCAACCCTCAGATGTTGAGGCTAAGTATTGTAACAGTGAAAGCATTGAAACTATGACATCTCGTCTGTGCTGAATTGTAAAAGGCATAGCTTCGAGCACTCCTGCCGTCCTCAGTGACTTTAACTGATCAACTGGCTGTTCATCTCCTGTAGCTAAGCCAACTTCACCATTTTAAGTGCTGGCAGCCTCATGTGTTTTGTTCTCCATCTTGGCACATCTTATTCGGCGGCCATATTGCCCATGCCCCCAACAAGTAGAACATTTTAATTAGAAAAATGACACAAAAATAATTCAAATCCCAAAAGATGAACCAGAAATTTGAATTTTAAAGTTTGAAGGTTTAGAAATTAAAAGCACCCCCAAAAACAGCTAATCAAAAGTCACTGTTCATGGTTGACCAGGACCTAGACACAATTTCAGGTTGATCACAGTGAAACAGAGGTCAGATATACCAAGTGTGTCATCCTGGTTAAAGATTTTACCTTCTGACCTAGTCTTTGAAATGGAAATCCAAATCTTCTGACAGGGTAAGTTTGAAGGCTGTATCGACTGAAATCCTCTCAAAGCCAGATAGCAGTTGAACAAAGTTCCACTAAGCTATCAGGTTTGGCGTGGAAATTCTAATTACATAGCCACCAAAGTATTTTTATAGGTAGGATTCTTTTTGCACCTTCATTCACTCAACATTTCTGCCTTTGAATCTAATTTCTTTTTTGGAGCTCAAAAGGTTGCCGGAGGGAAAGCATGACGCTGTATCCAACAAAGTCATCTTGAAATCAGATAACTTTGCTGTGAGTTGCTGCTTAGGCTCCAGAGTCATGGAATTTTAAAAGGTTTTTAAGTCTCAAGTTTTCAAATTTTCTGGAACAGTTTCTCTTGGACTCTTCTAAGTCTCCCTGGACCTCAGGCACAGCATGTAGGGGTGAGGACTCTCTACAGCAGAGGCCATCAGCCGGGTCTACTCTAGATCCAGTTGCTATTGGTCAGATGGTCACTGCAAAAAACAGCCCCTAGCTTCATATTGTATCCCTGTAGTCACATAGAAGGCCTGCCAATTGACCCATGGAGTCTGCTTCTTAGTCCTAGGTATAAATGAGAGTAGGTCTAGCCCTTCTGGTCTCCACACAGGTCACAGACTACAAATCCAGCCTCTACTTTCTTCCACAGGGCCAGATGTGCTCACATGAACTGGGGGTGGTGTGCCACTGTTGGAATCAAAATTATGTTTTTGTATTGTTTCACGTAAGTTAGCATTCACGGCACCATTTTGTGTGTAGGCGCCATTTTAGATTGTGATTGAAACTAATTTTTTTGCTATTTCCGAGAAACGGCCTTCTCTAGGTTATGTTTCTTCGGAGTTGGGTTTTGCCACACTAATGAATGCACTGTTCTTATTAGCGTATAACTTTCTTCTTAGATGTAAGCCTTCTCCCACTTGTCTAGTGGCGGGCACAAGCAGAGTAACCTTGAAAGATAGATAATGTGTGCCCGGCCTCAGAACCGAAACTTACTCCTTTACAATTTACTGTCCAGCTGCATCTCTCTGGAAAATTCCATTGTAGGCGTGCGTTCATTGGTTCTGAAATGTACATAATGTATCGTTATGTTCATTGATGTCAGTCCTTCTGCAACACTCCTTAGCGACTGGGCAGATAGGGCTCCGCTCTAAGCATACTCTGAATAAACAGATATTGGTTTGTATTCTCTACTGTCTGACCGACTCTTCATTTTGGTAGAAGGCTGAGAGGTGGTCATCAGTGACCCGAGTGACCCGAATCGGGCCACTTCCTTCATTTGGCACCCAAACAGAGACTCCTTCAGGTGAGTGGCCCTTCCCCTTCTGCGGATGAAGGGAGGTTGAGGCCATCGTCGGGTCGGACGGAAGGATCTGGGATCCCTGCACGACAAGTTCCTGATACTCGCAGCTGCCCCTTCTGTCCTGCCAGATGGTGTCTCATTCAGTGGTCATCCAGACTGGAGTCCTAAACGGCGAAACCCTTGGATTTGACTGTTTGATCTGAAGAGTCGGCAGTGGAGAACAGATTTGTTTGACCTGCATATATCAGGTGAGTTTGTTTTGGTTCTTTGTGGATATGGTACCATTTTGGTCTGTATTTGATACGGTCTAAGGACCGTCTTTGGGACAAAAGCTATTGCAATTGTTTTGGTAGGCACAGAATAGTGAACTTGTTTTCTTTTGAAAATGCCTAGTTTCAGTAAATTGTTTGCCTTGTGCAGTCGTTGTTGTTCTACTGATGCTCGATTGGAAGAAAGTCAGCCGGCGCCTCCAGAAGGCACTCCGAATTTTGATATGTATGTGTAGCATGGTCTTGGCCCTATTATGTTTAGTACATTATGGCACAAATATACGAGGGACAATGCCGAATTGCAGTGGCCGTTGACGGGCACTTTCGATGAACAAAAGATTGAGTATTTACAGGAGCATTTGTTTAAGAAGGAAAGTAGGCAGTCTATGTTTGATTCCCTCAGAACATGGCAGAAAGCAGCTAGACAAAAGTGGTTGAAGGCAGAAAAAGAGGCCCGGAAAGGAAGAATGCAGACGTTGACTCAGAAGGCTGTAGCAAATGATAGGGAGAAACAGAAAAAAGGTGTTGAATGCGAAGATAGAAGGTTTCGATTACACATTCATAAATCGTATGTGGTTCAGGAAGAAGATGACACCTTTGTTGAAGAATTATTAGATACCCAACCCCCGCCTCCATATGCCCCACAAAGAATATATCCCCTTGTTCTGATGCCCTCGCAGTCGCCTGTTAGAGTTGCTTCCACTGTCTCTGTCAACCGTTGTTACGTCAACGGCTGTGGCTTCGGCTCCTCCTGCTCCTCCTTCTTCTGTTTCTTGGCCGTCTGTGGCAACTGTGACTATTAGTACCCCGCCGTACCTATTGTCTGAGTTACCCTTCCACCAGCTCTTTCCCCCACAACACAGCCCCCAGCGACAATAGTGCCTGTTGCTTCTGTTGCGTCTCCCACTGTGGTTTGTTATCCTCCGACATTAGTAAGTAGTGGGACACCGGTGCGTGGATTTGAAGACAGGGATTGGACGAACTTTAAGGAGCGCATGCGACCGTTAGTGAGATCTGATGTGGGAGATGAAGAAAAGAGGGTAATAGCTAATCAGGCTGCACAGTGGGCCCGTAATCCTATTTATAGTGTAGAGGATGTCTGGGCGACTATGAAAGATTTTGAGCCCTTTATACAGCAACATGCCCTTAAACACATGTCTGCTACTTTGATTGGTCTTTGGCAACAACACTTTGAAGCGGAAGCACCGCAAATTTTATATGACATTAGAGGTCGAGTGTATATTAGTGAATTTGGGCTGAAGCAGGTTTTTGCTAATGTTACAACAATAGTTGCATATAGGGAAGACTACATGAGAAAAGTCCTAGGCCAGTATCTCAGTTTCAGAGGAGAGAGGTGCATCCCATATATCACCCCAAGATACCGGAACTGCAAGATGGTCGTGGTAATGTTACTTGAGCAGCAGTGGCGGTCAGGTTTCAGGAGCAATGGGTTTATACTCCGTGGAAAAGAAGTGAGGTTTTATCTCTTAAAACTCATTTACCAGATCCTAGGAAGAATCCCACTGCTTATTATAAAGAACTGACTGAAGCTGCTTCTTCTACGGTGATGACTCTTGCTGATATCAAAATGTTCTTTGGTCTTCTTGTTCTGGTCGATATTTGGAGGCAGGTTCATACTCAAGATCATGTTCCAGAGTTGGGTGGTACTTAGGATCAAATCAATGCATGGGATCAGGAAAGGAAGCCCGGTGATAAACCTCCAGCGGAGATTTTAGCATTGCCAGGTCGCATAATTACGTATATGCATTTTCTTATTCTGCCAAGAAAGGTAGATTGGGATAAATTGTCAGCATGTCGACAGAAGAAAGATGAGAGTGTGTCTAATTTCTTTACCCGATTTAAAGGTAAATTTCTGGATTATATTGGACGAGATTTGTCCGTTGAAGGAGGTGTTCGGTTGTTCATCAATAGATTTGTTTCTAACCTGCTTCCTGAAATTGCGACTCGATTGCAAGCTTCTGAGAGTACCTGGTCTACCTCCTCTCCCTCTGTTATCTTCAATATGGCACAATATTATGAGCATAGGGATAAGGAGGAAAATGAGAGGACAGAGAAGAGACATAAGGATTTAAAGACGAAGGTGTTGTTACAGCAGGCTTTTAGAGGGAATGGGAGAGGACGTGGTGGTCCTGCCCAACAGCTTCCAATCACTAGTAGGCAGCCGAATACGACACCTTTGGGGCTGAATCATTGTACGTACTGTAAAGAGGAGGGACATTGGCGTAGGGAATGTACTGTGCTTTTGCAGAAGGTAGTGGTCCAGAGAGGACGAGGTTCTCATGGACGGAGTCGTGGAGCTGGTGGGCAGATAGGGCTCAGAATACTGCAGCCTCACAGGGTCGTTCTGATAATAATAATTTTGATGACCCTTGTGATGGACAGTACTATCATGATGATTATGACATGGAGGAAGTGACAGGGATGTCTTACAGTTAGGACAGCCAAGGGCAGAGTGAGGGACCAGTTCCGATACCTGTAGACCAGCATGGTCCTTATGTGACAGCAGAACTGCAAGGTTCAACTAAGGAATTTTTAGTGGACACAGGTGTGACAAAAAGTTCTGTTTTCTCAAAATATGGGGGCATATTATCAACAGCCAGCGATAATTATCGCTAAGCACGCTTAGCGCGATTTTAATTATCGCCGGCTATCGCTGGATTACATCGCAGAGATAGCGCGTTATTATCAACGCTTATCTCCAATGCGATAAAAAATCCAGCGATAGCGGCGAAATGCGTGAATATCGCTGGAAATCCAGTGATAAAACAACAGCGATAGGGAAATCCTTGATAATAGGGCAGGATGGACTTATCCTGACAATCCACCTCCCATAGGATAATATAGCTAAGTCAGTTTTAAATCAGGCGTTCAGATACCAGCGATAATCGCGGTTAGCGCTACTTTTATTATCGCTACGCGGGTTCGCCACCGGATTGATAATAGGGGGAAGTTGTGTTAGCGACAGTTTTCATGTTATTTTAGTAAGGAACGCCTACTTTGCATATCATTAGCGATAAATATCGCTGACATGCAAAGCGGCAGGATAACTGGCAGCTATCTCAAGGAAACAAGCGCTAACGCATGTTACCGAGTCCTTGGTGATAGTGCGATAAAAATATCGCTGCTTTTTTGGCAAAAAGTGCCGCAAAAGCAGCGATATGGCCCTTGATAATATGCCCCATGGTCCCTAGGGTGGCTCTGTCTGGCCATAATAATGTGTTGGTTGGTTTCTCTGGTGTACCGGTTGTAAGCCCCATTTCAAAACCTCTTGCGTTGACTATAGGTCCGTTCACTGTGGATTCGCCATTCTTGTTGACATCTAATTGTGGTGAGAATTTGATGGGTTTGGATTTGTTGAAGAAATTGCATGCCACAATTTATTGTTCTCCGGCAAGTGTCTATATGACAATGGGTCCAGATGTAGCACGTGCTAAGCAGTGTTGGTCCAAAGATGCACCCCTTCCTGTTGAGTTTAGAGATGTGCCACCCACTCTGTGGGCGACCGGTGACACAGATGTGGGATTATTGCAGATATTGCCGGTTTCGATACAGGTTAAGGATGGTGCTATTTTTTCCTGTATCCCTCAGTATAAAATACCGCAGGCAGGTGAGCGAGCCTTATTGCAAATTATACAGGATTTGATTAAGGAGGGAGTGGTTGAGGAGACAACTGCTAATATTTTAAATAGCCCTATTCTTCCAATTCTTAAAAGGATGCCCTCAGGTTCTCCTGATGACCATGAAGATGTTTATCGTTTTGTGATTGATTTGCGCGAGGTTAATAAAATAGTGGTCATTCAGTTTCCAGTGGTTCCTGACATTACCACTCTTTTGACAATGATTCCCTCTACTGCTAAATTTTTCTCTGTCATTGATCTGAAAAATGCTTTCTTTAGTATCCTTATTCATCCGGATAGCAGATATTTATTCGGGTTTACACTAGCTGGTAGGAGTTTTAGGTTCTGTCGAGCTCCTCAAGGTTACACAGAAAGTCCAAGCATTTATAGTCAAGCTTTCACAAAGTCAGTTGGATTCCCTATCACTTCGCTCACGTAATGTATTGGTGCAGTATGTTGATTACTTACTCATCGCTTCTGACACGGAACAAGGTTGTAAGGACAGTACAGTTAAATTGTTGTTGCATTTGGCTTGACAGGGACATAAGGTGTCTCTTTCTAAATCTCAATATTGTCGACAGGAGGTCACCTATTTAGGTCACCTACTGTCGAAGGAGGGCAGGAGATTGACTTCTGAGCGCATCAGTACCATTGTTAAGATGCTTGTTCCGCAAACCCAGAAAGATGTGCGCGCTTTCATAGGTATCACTTCCTACTGTCGGCAGTGGATACCTAACTGCTCTTTACTAATTAAACCTTTGCTTGCTCTAAATACTAAAGATGTGCATGAGCCCCTGCCTTGGACGCCCGACTGTCAGCAGTCTTTTGAGCAATTGAAAACTGCGTTTTGTTCAGCTACGGTACTTGGCACTCCTGATTATAAAAAAAGTTTGTGTTGTACGTCCATGAGATGGCTGGCTGCGCGCTTTCTGTTTTAACACAAAAATTTGGAGATAAGCAACGGCCGTGTTCTTATTTCTCTGCTGTTGTTGACCCTGTCGCAAGGGCCTTCCCGAGCTGTCTAAGAGCGTCGCGGCTGTGACTGTATCTATCAGACAATCGGCTGGACTCGTACTTGATACTGATCTCACGTTTATGGTACCCGATGCTGTGGACACGCTTTTGAATAAGACTAAGAAACAGCACCTCGCCAGTGCACATCTGACTGGCTATGAATTAACTTTGTTTGCCAAACACATTACAATTAAAAGATGTGCCACTCTGAATCCAGCCACGTTACTGCCACTCCCTTCTGAGAATGATGAGCTTGATAAACATGATTGTACCTTCCGAACGGAAGAAGAGACAAAGGGATGGGTAGACTTGACTGATGTTCCATTATCTGACCCACAAGGGGAACTATATGTCGATGGCTCTTGTTTTAAATTACCAGATGGCACTATAACTGCTGCGTATGCTATTACCACACTGCGTACAGTAGTTGAGATATCACAAGTTCCTTACCAATCGGCCCAAGCTGCAGAGCTTGTTGCTTTGATACGAGCTTGCGAATTGAGTGAGGGATTGATTGTCAATATTTATACTGACAGCCAATATGTCTTTGGAGTCGCACATAACTTTGGGCGACTCTGGGCAGAAAGAGGGTTTCTTACCACACAGGGCACCAGGATTCAGCATGGGCAACTTATATTGAGACTTGAGTGATGAATGAAAATGGCAGTCCAAACTAAGGGCCGGATGTAGAATGCCTTTTTGTAGATGCATAGATTCACAAAATCACAGGGCCCAATTCATAAAGGTACTCATGTGTAGTAAAGCTACAAGTGTGGAGTCTCCATGCAGAGAGTGCACCATGCGGAGATTCCACTACAAGTGCGGAGATTCTGCCATGAGTGCGGAGACTCCACCACTATTGAAGAGACTCGGCACTCATAACTTTACTACACATGAGTAGCTTCTTGAATTGGGCCCACAGTATTCAAGACTACAAAATGTCTTTTTGCTAGCTTTTAAACATAACTCATTTTGTTATTCAATAAAGCCTTTTTGAATTACAAAATGGGTTTCCCAACATTTTCTGATTCTCAGGTCAGAAAGGGAGTAAAAGAGGCACTTCCTCCTAAATGTGAATTGCAATGAGATTTATCAATGGTGTATGGCCTCAATTGCAGTTGCAAACCATTGATACACCTCATTGTGATTAATGCATCTCATTCATTCCACAAAAGAGATAGTAACACATGCGCAAAGGCAAAGCTGTTGCTGGCGCTGGTTTCTTTAAGGATCGTTGGTTGCTTTAAAAAAAAAATACAATTTCAGGCCACATCCCTACTTTTATAGGCATTCATAGGGTTTGCAAATAGGCACCTGCTTAATTATTATTTATTAGGGAGGTAATACAGCAACACCCTGTCCATTTCAAAATCAGAGACAAGTCGCAAACTGTCTGCCAATAGCTTGTGACTGCTGTTTGCAACCTGTCTTTTGGTGTATCAGATTTTAAGTTCAGATTGTGTGAATATCAGAAATTGCTTTTCACACCTTGTGTTGCCTTGGAAGCGTGCCAAATTTTCATTGCTAAGATATTGCTGTGGAACCTGGATGTGTTTTGTGAGGAGTAAGTCAATGAAATATTGATTTATTCTACAGATGAATAAAAGCACAGCCATCATGTTACCTGAGTTCTCGTATGAATATATGTACATTACCACTTTGCAAACTTTGCAAATTTCACACCAACATGGATGAATTTTTAGATAAATCACCATTCCAAGTGGAATAAGAATGGATGAACATAAAGAGCCCTATTCACAAACCTCACTTTTTATGTTTTGTAGTACTATAGGAGTACGACTTTAATACTACAAAATTCTATTCAGTAACCTAAATACAAACCCCCCTGCCTCCGTCACTCCTATATTTTTTATGCACGGATCTCCGTGCAGTTTGTGGAGATCTCTGCACATATATGCCTACTTTATTTATTAAATGTGGGAGCAACATTGGGTGTGGTTGGAAATGGGGACTATTTACTATAAAATGGGTGGGGTTTTGGAAGGGATAAGAAGGGGCTAAGAGACAGTTTTGGAGGGACAAACACCCAACCACAAATCAGTAAGCCCATTGCTATTCATAAACTGCATTTCTACAGTCATTGCAGCCACAACAGTTACAAAATAGTGAATGTAATCCAGCTCAACCTCAAAGTCACTTCAGTACCACACATGATGAACCACTGGCACTGCCACACACCCCCATAGAAAATAATTGAGCAAACAAATAAATATATAAATGTACCAAATTCTACATTAGGGCTTTAGTCGGCAATCTGATGGTGTACTGGCACCAGAGATGAAAGCTTGTCTGCAAGACAAGAAGGGGTCCTGGTCATGATGGCTTTGTAAATGATTTTAAAGATGGTGCAGGGTGGTAAGTGCAGTTCCAATGGTGCTCCGTCAGATGGGATGATGTTTTGTCAAGCCCTGGGTGAGATGTGCTGTGGTGTTTAGAATGCTCCTACGGGGGACAGTGTTGAGTCTAGGACACCATCTCCCTCATGTGGTAGGTGCCATTGACAGTACTCATGTGGCACTTTATCCACCTCACCACAGAACGCGCCTTTTCCTCAACAGACACCGCTGACACTTCATCAACGTACAAGCTGTCTATCATGCCAGGATCTGCCTCATTGATGAAACAAACTGCCTTTTCTTGAAGCATACATGACAGCTACATAATCTGTCAGTTGTCTTTTGTACATCACTTGGCTGTTGGGGATATCGGGGGCTTTTTGGTAAGTTTGGCCATTGGGCATTTAAGTGGGGTCAAAAAACATATGAATACTTGATATCTCCATCCCTATGACTTGCAATGAATTATTGGAGTGGCACATATATTATATATGTGTACTGACAAGAATCAGTTGTTGCCAATAGAGCCCATTTAAAATAATTGTCACATGATTTTGTCAAACGTTATGCTGGGTATGCCCTCTCTCTTCCCATTTTCTCACACCCTAAAAACACCTAACCACACTATGTTAACAGAGGTACAATAGCACACACATATATGCACAAGTCATCACTGAAATCACTTGTGAGATCCTTAAGTCATGATTCACATGTCTTGACTGTACAGGGGTGATGCTGGTATACTCTCTACTTGGGTGAAACATTATTGTACTCTGCTGTGCGTTGCACAACATCTCCTTGTGATGGGGCTTCTATTCAGATCTTGAACCTTATCTACACCCACATCCAGGTATCCGTGGTGGGGTATAGATGTCAAGCCAGGGAATACTGTTGAGGGATCATTAAGTTAGACTTTTTTTTCTTGAGCTGCTACTTTGGTTTTCTGCAAACAAATAAATATATAAATGTATTGGAAAATTAAGGAACCTTTATTTTATATTTTTTAAGATTCACATTTTTAAACCTTTAAGGAAATTATATGTAATGTTCCTTCATGTTTTATTTTTAATATCCAATTTTTTTTTAAGCTAACTCAGTTGAATTTTATAACAAGGCTAACAACACATGCAAGATACTTGGTTATAAAACTGAAACACATTTTAACACCAATCTGTCACATCCAAGTTTACCACATAAGAAATGACAAACTCACGTACCAAACAACATTTTTAACCTTCACTATGTCAGTGAATGTGTTTAATGTTTTGCCTCTCATTTCGGGAAGTAAATATTTGAGCAGGAGAGGGATGATTTATAGGCAAAAGATAGACACATTTGAGAAATCCAGGGAAACATTAATTGCCAGATACTGATTATCTCTTGAAGTGATCCTTGATGTGGTTGCAGATTGTGAGCAGGAGCTTGATTCACCTACAGTCCTCTCCCAGACTATCACGGTCTATGTCAAAATAATGGCTGCATTCTGTTGTATGCTCACTGGAGCTTTCCAGAGGGCCAGGTCTTAAAATGTAGGCATCTCACAGGCAATCTAGTCTCAATGCCTGCATCAGACAATGAGGTGCATCAACAGAAGTGTCCACCAGTATATCACCATGCCACAGTCACTAACAGAAAGGCAAAGGTGGTAAGGGAATATGTATGTATGTGTGTATGTATGTGTGTATGTATGTATGTATGTATGTAGGTATGTATGTGGCATTTCTATAGCTTGAGCCAAGCCAAAAGGCAGTGGTGGACTGTATATAGAGAAAGACAAGCATGAAGTCAATGAATAATAGGAGAAGAAGCTGGGATGTGGACAGCTGATGCGTTGTGACGTAGTGTTCTTTAAATGGGGGGGTCTTCAACTCTTTCCTAAACTGGGCAGTCCTAACAGATATGGTGTTGCTGTTCCCGAACCTGGGTGCATAGATGCAAAAGGCTTGCTATCTCATTTTTGTCTTTTTTACAGTTCTTCAGCCCTGATTCAGAGATTTGGATATCCTTTCTGCCTTATTATAAGCGCATTAGGATGTGATGTACTTGAAATAAGATTTGCAGGATATATGGTACCTTTGTGATGGAGTATCTAACCACCAAACTCCACATCAGGGCTTTAGTATACATTCTGATGGTGTACTGGCACCAGAGATGAAAGCTTGTCTGCAAGACAAGAAGGGGTCCTGGTCATGATGGCTTTGTAAATAATTTTAAAGATGGTGCGGGGTGGTAAGGGCAGTTCCAATGGTGTTCCATCAGATGGGGTGATGTTTCTTCAAGCCCTGGGTGAGATGTGCTGTGGTGTTTAGAATGCTCCTAAGGGGAACAGTGTTGAGTCTAGGACGCCATTTCCCTCATGTGGTAGGTGCCATTGACAGTACTGATGTGGCACTTTATCCACCTCACCACAGAACACGCCTTTTCCGCAACAGATATCGCTGACACTTCATCAATGTACAAGCTGTCTATCATGCCAGGATCTGCCTCATTGATGAGAAAAACTGCCTTTTCCCGAAGCACACATGACAGCTACATAATCTGTCAGTTGCCTTTTGTACATCACTTGGCTGTTGGGGATATCGGTGGCTTTTTGGTAAGTTTGACCATTGGGCATTTAATTGGGGCAAAAAAACATATGAATACTTGAAAACTCCACCCCTATGACGCACAATTAATTATTGGAGTGGTGCATATATTATATATGCGTACAGACAAGAATCAGTTGTTGGCAATAAAGCCCATTTAAAAAAAAAAATTCACATGTTTTTGTCAAAGGTTATGCTGGGTATTGCCTCTCTCTTCCCATCTCCTCACACCCTACAAACACCTAACCACACTATGTTAACAGAGGTACAAGAGCACACACATATATGCACAAGTCATTATTGAAATCACTTGTGAGATCCTTAAGTCATGTTTCATATGTCTTGACTGTACAGGGGTGATGCTGGTATACTCTCTATTTGGGTGAAACATTATTGTACTCTGTTGTGTGTTGCGCAACATCTCCCTGTGATGGGGCTTATATACAGATCTTGAACCTTATCTACACCCACATCCAGGTATCCGTGGTATGGGTACAGACGTGAAGCCAGGCAATACTGTTGAGCTGCTACTTTGGTTTTCTGAAATTATGTGGTAGGACAGCCTCTTGACAGTAAGAGTGGTGGACTACCACACCATCCACACCATCCATATGTGCCATCCAGAGACAAGTCTGTTTAATTTGCATAATACTATCAACTCTATTACAACAATCACTCTTCATTAACAATACTTACAAACAAGGTCTCTCATAGTATACTTATGCTTTAGAAAATACATAATCAACTTACAACTTGTACATATCATGCACAATCTCAGTTACATTTTTGGGATTCCCTAAATTTATATGGGTTTCTTTACATGCATGGGCCTCTTTCCTGCATGTGGAGGCTTCACACTCACATATAGAGACTCTACTCTGTATGCAGACATCTCTGCCCAGCATGTGAGCTGTAGATCTCATTTAGCAGAGGTAGAGATTTCTGCATACTGTAACAAACAGGAAATTGCATACAGGAAGAGGATGCTGGCAATTTTCAGTTCATTTGAGCAATCCTTTCAGAAAAACAGCATCCTACTCCATTCTCATCCTGCTGCTACTTTCTTTAATAAAACCCTCACTAAGGATGAGGGATAAGATGATAGGATGCCCCCCCCATTCACTGATGAAGAATTGGAGATTGCTTGTGATGGGGTTCTCCGAATGGATGCACATCTTTATGTGGTCCTGAGGCTCAGCCAAGCAATGCAGTGTAACTCCAAATTTGTAGAGACATTTCCAACCACTGCAGTGAAGACAGTGTTCACTCCCAGCTGGGAAAGCTATGCAACAATTGCTAGGAGGACCTTCATCACTGGGCCCACATTATTGTGCAGAATATTCTGGGTTTGTCCTCCAGTCACATTTCTTGCATAACACCACTGCGCTGGAGAGTCCTGGCAGCTGCTTTGCTGTCCCTCCACACTCATTTTTAAGAATCCGAGTAGCAGATATGCAGTAAGGGTGTAGGTGGTTGAGTTGGTGGTGGTGAAATTTGAGGTGGTGGAGGTGGAGGTGGTAAAGGTGGAAGTGGTGCAGGTAGTTTTGGCAGAGATGTGATGTAGACAGATGGAAGAGCCCTTATAGGCTGAGGTGCCGCTGTAGAATCCTGTACATGAATTGGTCTTGAAAAATGACATCGACATGTTTTTGCTTTGCCAAATTGCCTCAATCAGCTTCATGGCCAAGGCATGTTGTCTTGCATTCGCTTCCCTAAAAGTTTGTAGACGTTCTCAGTGCATCTTTGCCATGTCATGGTAACATTTCACAACGCTATCTAAAGCATAGACTGCCTGTCAAACATTTGAGGTAGTTCTTTAAGGGAGAAAGTGATCTTCTGGAGAGTACACCCATTACATGATATCTTCCTGCACATTAGACTGTTGTTGAAAAACATGATCCTCTCAAAGAGCTGCATTAGACCATTCCACCCTGGTTGCATGTGTGGTACTCTAATATGGCCAGCATAGTGTCCATTATGGAGAGGAGTGCCATGTGGGCAGTTGTGGGGTGGAAAATGAAAATGATAAGTGGGTGTGACTGTTCCTCACCAGGTTTTTTTTCCCCTCAAATGAATGAAAGATGATTGCAGATGCACCTTCATGGGAGGAGTGTATAGGAGATCTGCCCAATGTCCTCTGCTTGATATTCCAGTGCAATATCCCTATACCTGCAAGAAGAAGATATAAACAGTAATCAAATACAGTTTTATGTCTAAAGTTCAAGACTGTACTTGTTCTGGAAATAATTAGTGTCCTGTTAACATATAGAAATAGAAAATTAAGGGTTGATCCTGCACAGAATTCTTATATCTCAACAATGTCAACGTACGATCTTCATCTACAGATGTTTGAATTCTGGATGACCCAAACAAAGTTAGTTGATGAACAAGTGCCCTCCTAGTTGGTGTTGCTAATGCAATACTGGTTTTATGACACAATCAATCAATCAATTCCTTTATTTAGTTACCATACATAACCATAAAAGTAAACCTATGTGCAAAGGATGACAGAATTAAAATAAAGAGTTAAAACACAATTAGGAATAAGTGGTTAATATTTTGAGCTCCCTAAATACAACAACAAGGTAAATCAATTTCTGCAAAGTCTGATATAGTGAAGTTAATAAATGAAAGTTGATCAAAATGTGCTATATACAGAAGTGGTAGACACACAAAAACCTCAAGGGTCCACCATGTGGGTCCCAATCACTCCAATTGAATTCTCCATTGATGACTAGAGATGCTAAATACCAAAGAACATCTTAAAAATGATGATCCTTTAAAACATTTTTAAAAATATTAATCACAGCAATGATAGGTCTGGTCACCTTATAATAAACAAATGTAAAAACAGCATCAAAAAATGAGTCAGCATAGGCCTGCATCACATAAATAAGCAAATGAGAGCAGGACCAGGGCTGCATTTAGAGTGTGCAAGAGAAGAATGAAGTGCGTTATGTACCAGAAACAAGATTTACTCCACTTGCAAGAGGTGCCATATACCATCTAAGATGGAGTTCCCACCTAACAGATGGACGCACACTACCCTTCGATTCAAGCCCTAGAGTGCCGTAGGAGTATAAAGTGCCAGTGCATACCTAACAAATATAGATGCTGGAAAATAGAAAATAATGAAAACAACTTTTAAACCTTGCAGCAAGAGAATACAGGCAGTTGTGTGCTCTATAGTAACTGCAGTATACCTAAAACCCTAACTCCTTAGTAATTTTCTTTGTCCTTAAGTAACATTTGGCTGTCAAGAATTTACAAATGGAAAACACTACTGGTCCACTCGTGTTTGTGGTGCATATTTTAAGTGCAATAGTACGATCCTTAAAACTTAGCATTCTACATAGTGGAACTATCCAACACCTCCGTCGCTTTTTATATGCAGTACAGAAAAATAAAACATGTTCGATAGACTCAGTGGCTTTGAAACCCACTGGGCACTCAGCTTGTTCTCTGGCCCCTTCTTCCAGTGACAGATGAAGGGAGCTAACTGTAAAGTGCCCACCCTGAGCTTGATGAAAAGTGCTTGTGCATGTTTATGACCAAATCTAAGTTAGGTTTGAACTCAAAACTGCACTTAAATGAGAGAAAAGCATCGGTCAGAGTGCCCAATCTGGATTTGGAGGTGATTTCTCCCAGGACATACAACCAATAGGCCATTTTAGGCTGGCAAATGGCATCACCTGGTATTGATATAGGTTCGACCAAAAGTCCCCTAGACCTAACTTGTGCAACCATAACTTTATGTAGTAGCATCAAGGGATCCTGTCCGATCGAAAGCCCTCTAGAAAGCCCTGGAGCCACTCTCTATAGGGCTCCAGTTCTCTTGTCACCCAGACCCTTAGCCAGTACAAAATTGGTCTCATTGCGGCGATATCTGAAATGTATCTCAAATTTAGATCCATGCAGATAGGGAGTGTGGAGTTGCTCAAAGGGATTTTTAAGAGAGATTTCTAAAAATAGTTTTCAGCTATTTCTACCGTTTAAAAATTGCAATGTCCCCAAATTTCCGCTCCATAAAGGGCTGCCCCACATGCTTGGCTCCTATATATTTCCAAAGGGGGGCTGATGGGAAAGGATGGAGCATTATGTGCGAACCTCACAATAGACCCAGTGGATTGCCTTAGTAACAGGTTACTCTTCTTCAGCTGAGCCAGCCACCCATGTGAGTCTTCTAAGCAGATGCTCAAGTAGTCAAACTCGGACACTCGCTCAAGGGCTACCCCATCCAGTAGTATGGTTCTTCTCATTTTGCCCCTGCAGTCGCCAAACACTATGGGGCAGATTTACAAGCCCCCTGCGCCACCAGTACGTCACTTTTCGTGACGTACTGGTGGCGCAGGGGGCTCCTCGATATTTACAAGGAGAGGAAAAGCCACCATGCGTGACTTTTCCTCTCCTTGTAAATACCGTCCCTTCACACGCAGCACTTTGCGTTGAAGGGGCGTTCCATGGGTGTTGCTGTGGGTGTTCCCACGCAACACCCATGGAACATGACACATCTCCAGATTTACGAGAAATCGTAGATCTGGAGATGCGTCTGAAAGCTACGCCACCCTAGAGGTGGCGTAGCGAGGCGCACCGAGGAGAAATGTTTTCATTTCTCCTCGTTTTCTCTTTCAATGCGTGCTGCATTCTACAGCACGCATTGAAAGAGGAAAAGCCTGTACTGATTGTTTTTGTGCAGAAAGGTGCCCCTTCCTGCACAAAAACAATCTCCCCATGGCGCAGGCATCCTTGCACCATGGTGCAAGGGTGCCTGCGCCAGCGCTTGGCAGCTGTTTGTGCGCCAGCGCAGGGGAGAGCACAGGAATGCGACATATTCTTGTAAATATGTCGCATTCCTGTGCTCTGAAAGTGCTGCAGCGTGGCGCAGCCAAAGGGCTTGCAGCGCCACGCTGCGGCACTTTCTTGTAGATCTGCCCCTATGTACTTAGTTTTGTTGTTGTTAATTTCTAAACCCGTAATCCCTGCAATACATGTAGAAGCTGTCAAGCAAAATCGATAGGCCCATGGACTTTTTGACAACAGCAAGGTGTCGTCAGCAATAGCAGATAGGGTGTTTTTTTGTCTTTAATCTTGGGGGAGTCATTCTCACAGTTGAAGAGATATGGGAGACACTCATTGATGTAATGGAGAAAGAGTGTAGGAGCCAGAACGAACCCCTGGCGCACTCCTCTACAAATTGGTATCTCATCAGACAATTCACCCGCCATTCTCCACCTCACACGGGCAAAGTTGTCTGTATATAATGCTTGGATTAGCATCAGTAGGCACATTGATGCCCCTAGCCTGGTTTTATGACACAATATTGACCACCAAATCATCGATTCACCACAATATCACCCAAAACGTTTATTTACCAAAATATTGTCACTCTATACACAAGCAAGAAATATCAATAACAAAAATATTGCTGTTAAAATTATCACTACATTACCCATACAAAAAATGACAAAAATATTGAAAACATCAACTACAATATAAATGTTAAAATAAATAAAAAATATAAACCATTTAATTTGCAACTAATTATTATAGCAAAAACACAAAAATTAACCAAATACGAATAAAGCATATTAAAATATGCCTATCTCCAAACAAATACAAAATTAAATATTAAGAATGATATTTAAAACCATACTTACTGAATGCACAACTTCACTTCATTTTCATTGATTTAAGTAATTAAACACACCAATATATTAGAACATAAATTAACATGTATGCACGAAAACATTAACAATGTTACACTTACACATAAACCTTAATCAGCGTCCACCAAATAAGGATCAAACTGCCCCAAAAAATTCAAACTAAACACAAGGGGCCTGATTCACAGAACTAACTTACGTGAAATACGTAAAGTTAGTAATTTTCGGTATTCACAGAATACACTTACCACTACTAACTTTATGTCCGCTCCCAGGCTGGAGATTCCGGCCCTGTGGCGGAATTTCCGCCTCTGGGCCGGAATCTCCGCCTCCGGACCGGAATACCCTCATTTAGGCCGTTTCAATGCTCAAACGGCCTAAATGAGGGTATTCCGGCCCGGAGGCGGAGATTCTGGCCCAGAGGCGGAAATTCCGCCACAGGGCCGGAATCTCCGGCTCGGGAGCGGACATAAAGTTAGTAGTGGTAAGTGTATTCTGTGAATACCGAAAATTACTAACTTTACGTATTTCACGTAAGTTAGTTCTGTGAATCAGGCCCATGATAACCAATAAAATTAAACATAAAACAAAGTAACCAACAGAGCTCTAAATAAATATTAAAAATGCAACATCTGGAAGAAACCGACAGATTCTACATTGAAATTCCAGGGGCAATCCTGCAAAAATAGGTCCATCGAAAAGAAAGTAAGATTAATCCATTAACCAAAAATTAGGCAAAACTATTTGGCTAATGCTTAACATAACAAAATAAAACACAAAAAAATCTGTTCCATTTTATTTCCAAACTTTAGGTACCATTACAAACAAGAAATCTGTCGTTTTTTCAATTTCTCAGTTCTCTATATAAAAACTGCACAGCTCGAGACTGATTGAATGCGCACAGTTCAATTGCATGATAGTCTCTATGTAGCCTTATGATTGATACAGAACATTCTATTGAGATGGATATTATTGTATACAGAAATATCTTCATACCAAACATTTTTCATAGACGATGATATCATAAAAATGTACCTCTAAAAATTTATGAATAAAAGCATTTAAAAAAAAAAAAAGAACACTGTCCTGTTCACCAAAGCAACAACTTCCAAAACACCAAAGTCTACAAACAGAGTGCAAATGTAAATAAATATAATTAAATGTTTAATAACTCAAACCCCCTAAACATTAAAAACAAACAACCAAACACCCCTAAAAGTTACTTGCTTTAAATGTAAAACTAAAACTAACCTTCTCTGTTCAGCAGATGAAAAACCATCACCTGAGTAACAGCTCAATTAAACACAGTAATTGAAAAAAACAGCAAGTTAAAAGGACAACAGACATTTAGGCATACAATGTAAAAAGTGAAAATGCAATTAAAACTGTTAACTGTAAACTACAAACATTTTCAATGTAAAGTAATAAATATTTACTTCTAATATTAGCAACTACAATGTCAGAAATAGCCACGTACATCACCTTACAGAATGGCAAAAACATATTATTGCACATAGGGAATATATACAGCTCACAGAGCATAAACACCAAAAATATACATTAGAATTGTTCTAAATACTATGCTAATGCTTGTTATTAGGGGGGGCTACAACTAGAAATGATGGGCCATATTATCAAGAACGGGCGATAACATTATCGCCGCTTTAGCAGCAGGAAACTGCCGCTAAAGCGGCGATAAGGGGCTTGATAATATGCCCTATAGAATTCCAATAGAAGCCCAGGTTCTGGTGTGAAGGACATCAAACCTGGGCTTCTATTGTAATTCTATAGGGCATATTATCAAGCCCCTTATCGCCGCATTAGCGGCAGTTTCCACCCGCTAAAGCGGCGATAATGTTATCGCCGTTCTTGATAATATGGCCCTATGTTTTAATTAATGTTAAGGGGCACAACCTTCCCCAAATATAATAGAGATAGAAGTAAATCATGTTTGTTTGCAAGACCTGAGAGAAGCAAGCACTAGCTTGAAGAACCCAAAGTAAGAACCTTAAAAATTACACTCCCCATACTTCCTGAACACACTACAGGCCAGGCTATAGACATTCTTGAACATCTAACCACTACACATACTGAAAAACCTTCCTCCTTTACGACAATAAAAATAATGGCTGGGGAATAATATATGCAGCAGAAAATATCCTTGTTAGACTAACCCAAACCTAAACGTAGATGATGAATTTGTCCTTGTATCCTCAAAGGGGATTGCACTAAAGTACACATCTAAATATGTAGAATTTGTTTAAGAACATTTGTTATGACACTCCCGTCATATAATAAGGACACTAAGGACTTTCTAGGACAGATAAAAAGAATAGTATGAGAGCAAGATTATTTGCCAATGACTCTTGATGTGCGCTCTGTTTATACCATATTTGTGAAAAATTGGGTTGTTGGTTGACTGGGGTGGTAGCCCTGGTCAAGCAAAAGCCACAATCCCTTGCAAAGTGAACACCAAAAAGTCACTAAATTAACCTATGCTTAACCTTGGGTAGCTTGGCACAAAAAGCAGCCAGGCTTAATTTAGAGGCAAAGTGTAAAGAATGTATGCTTCACACAAACAGTAATAAAGTGAAAACACAACACAAGAAAAATCCCAAACCAATTTAGAAAAATAGAGTACAGTTTGCTGAATTATTTGACACCAAAATGACAAAAATGCAAACAGTAGAAGAGGAGTTATGAATTTTTCAGGTTTTAGCAAAAACTAGTGCCTAAAAGATCAAAATGCCAACCGCAGACTTCTAGTCGCTCAAGACCAGGCCAAAGTAAAAAAATATGGCTGACAACAATGCTACGCAGTTCGGATACACTCAGTGGATTGGGCCCGTTCAGCGCTTACCTTGAGACTTGAAAACAATTCTGAGAAAAAGTGTCTTAGAAGGGAAAGTTCAGTGGAGCAAGGCTACAGGAGGTATCCGAGGAGGGAGCATCGCCATCAGACAGCCTTGTGTCGACGCCATGGCGAAGATTTCTACTTTCGGACTTAGTTTCTGAAATGGAATTCAAAATTCTCCAGCGGGATGAAGCAGAGGGCTGTCCTCCCAGCAGCACAGAAGTCATTCTCCCTTGCAGAGTACCCCCAGGACTAGAAGTGTACTGAATAGCTGGAGTCTAAGGCTCCCTTCTGATGCCCTGGTGCCCTGGTTCTGGAAGGTGGGAAAAGCATCTAGACAGTGGCTTTAAGTCCATGGAATTTCCTGCCTCCACTGCCCTGGCTCCAAGCTGACAATGTAGGCTCATTAGGTCATTTGTACGGAGGCAGAGCACACCCTATTCAGTTGCAAGTGGGGCTCCGCTCAGCTCCACCCCCATCCTGCCAGCAGATGGCTCATTGACCTAATCCTTCAATTGTGTGGCTGTCTGTGAGCAATTCACAAAGTCTGTCAGCTACACCCGGTCATGTGACTCAAGACAGGCTACATACACAAAAGGGCTAAGGGCAGGAACATGCCAACTTTCTAAAAGTAAGAGCAAGAAGTGTCTTAGCTGTCACCTTTCAAATGCTGCTACATTAATTTAACAGACTATGAACCAACAATTCAATTGATATAGGCTTGAGGCATTTATTTGCTGCTCATTTCTATGTACTCTACTCCACATTTGAATCATGGGTCACAGAAGTTAGATACGTTTCAGTCTAGAACAAATTACACTTATTTATGCCACAGATCAAACAAAAACATTCAAACTTCGTGGTGAAGTAGTGTGATGTAAAAAACAATACATGAACAAGTGATACAAAACAACAAATTATACAAACATTATGTCACCAGTCTTAATTCACAAACAAAGCAGCTACTTGGATATCCTTTAACATCCACATTGTATAACTGAGTTAAGTAGCTGCTATCACGGGGAACAAAACAATCAAACCCAGTAGTGAGACAATTCAAAAAGCAATTCCACTGGGCGGAAAAATGTAATCAAATACAACAGCCCCCGTGTTGGGTAATGCCGATGCGTTTCGATTCCCAGGGTGGCTTATGGGATTCTCTTCAGGGCGTGGACTGGTTTATCTAAAAAACAAAGGGGGCATAAGTTGAACCTGTGAAGGGGCTCTACACTTCCAATTTACTCAAATTACAAAATAGTGTTTTATAAGTACCTGATTGATTTGAGTAAGCAATTCGCGTGTTGCAGGCGAAAAGATGCAAGTTAAAATGTAAGTATCACGACCTAAAATAAGAAGGGATCTACCATCAGTCACATGTTGGGTTTTAGTGGTTTTCATTATTTTATGGCTGGAAGGAAAAAAGAAGGGGCACTTACTTGTGCCAATCAGGCGATACTTCTACCAATGCAGTAGTTATGCTTGTTGGCGGTAAATGGAAGCTTAGTTGAGCTTTCATGGGGCGATCTATGAATGGAAATGAGTGCCACATCATTGAATTGCATATACGGTAATATGGCACATTGTTGCTTTATAAGTTACAGGCAACACTTACTTATGCCATGCCGGCAATGTCGGATATTTTGTTCGAGGCCGTTCCGCAGCTTGTTTTGTCAGAGGTGGCTCAGAGTGCTTTAAAGTTCAGGTACTTATAAAACACTATTTTGTAGTTTGAGTAAATTGGAAGTTGAGAGCCCCTTCACAGGTTCAACTTATGCCCCCTTTGTTTTTTAGATAAACCAGTCCACGCCCTGAAGAGAATCCCAAAAGCCACCCTGGGAATCGAAACGCGTCGGCATTACACAACACGGGGACTATTGTATTTGATTAAATTTTTCCGCCCAGTGGAAATGCTTTTTGAATTGTCTCACTACTGGGTTTGATTGTTTTGTTCCCCGTGATAGCAGCTACTTAACTCAGTTATACAATGTGGATGTTAAAGGATATCCAAGAAGCTGCTTTGTTTGTGAATTTAAACTGGTGACATAATGTTTGTATAATTTGTTGTTTTGTATCACTTGTTCATGTATTGTTTTTTACATCACACTACTTCACCACGAAGTTTGCATGTTTTTGTTTGATCTGTGGCATAAATAAGTGTAATTTGTTCTAGACTGAAACGTATCTAACTTCTCTGACCCATGATTCAAATGTGGAGTAAAGTACATAGAAATGAGCAGCAAATAAATGCCTCAAGCCAATATCAATTGAATTGTTGGTTCATAGTTTGTTAAATTAATGTAGCAGCATTTGGAAGGTGATGGCTAGGACATTTCTTGCTCTTAGTTTAATATGGCCCCGTCCAGCCGCCTAGGGCCAAACCCCTTGTTGCTATAACTTTCTAAAAGTGGCATTTTCAAAATTGTAATGAAAAATCTGACTTCACCTTTTATGAGGGTTTATCATTACACTTGCATAGATACCAAACATTATATGGCTACCTACTCCCAATTGGAAATTGCACTTTACTTAAATGTAATAAGAAATACCAATGTTATTCATAGTAGTGGAAAATGAATTTAGGAGTTTTTAACTACCAGGACATGTAACTTAAATATATATGTCTGAACCTTTTAATTATACAGCACCCTGCCTTATGGGCTACCTAGGGCTTACCTTAGGGGTGACTTATAAGTAATAAAATGGGATTTTAAGCCTTGGCAAGGGGGTTTAAATGCAAAGTCTGCATGGCACCATAACACTGCATTCAGGCTGCATTAGCAGGCCTGGGACATGTTGTAAAGGGCTAGTTAAGTGTGTGGGAGAATAAGTGCCGCAGGCCCACTAGTAGCATTTAATTTACAGGCCCAGGGTATACGGTATACCACTCTACAAGGGACTTATAGGTAAATTAAATATGTTGCTTAGATATAAGCCAATTTGCCCATGTTTTAGAGTGAGAGCTCAAGCACTTTAACTTGCATCTTTTTGCCTGCAACACGCGAATTGCTTACTCAAATCGATCAGGTACTTATAAAACACTATTTTGTAGTTTGAGTAAATTGGAAGTGTAGAGCCCCTTCACAGGTTCAACTTATGCCCCCTTTGTTTTTCAGATGAACCAGTCCACGCCCTGAAGAGAATCCCATAAGCCACCCTGGGAATCGAAATGAGTCGGCATTACACAACACGGGGACTGTTGTATTTGATGAAGTTTTTCCGCCCAGTGGAAATGCTTTTTGAATTGTCTCACTACTGGGTTTGATTGCTTGTTCCCCGTGATAGCAGCTACTTAACTCAGTTATACAATGTGGATGTTAAAGGATATCCAAGTAGCTGCTTTGTTTGTGAATTAAGACTGGTGAAATAATGTTTGTATAATTTGTTGTTTTGTATCACTTGTTCATGTATTGTTTTTTACATCACACTACTTCACCACGAAGATTGTATGTTTTTGTTTGATCTGTGGCATAAATAAGTGTAATTTTTTCTAGTCTGAAAAGTATCTAACTTCTCTGACCCATGATTCAAATGTGGAGTAAAGTACATAGAAATGAGCAGCAAATAAATGCCTCAAGCCAATATCAATTGAATTGTTGGTTCATAGTCTGTTAAATTAATGTAGCAGCATTTGAAAGGTGATGGCTGTGACACTTCTTGCTCTTAGTTTAATACAGCCCTGTCAAGCCGCCTAGGGCCAAACACCTTGTTGCTATTACGTCCACAGGCGGATAATTATCCGCAAGGGTTTCCATTTGTTTCAGTTTAGTGATCACTCACCAGTCAGGGTGTGTCAGTGCAACCCATATTAGGTTTGACACTGCGCAAAAAGGATGTCAGAGAGAGATACGTTGTCATTCACGGAAGAACATATCCAAAGACTGATCTCTACACCTTCCCCTTTTTCTACAATTTCCTTAAGCACCTCAGCGAGACAGCAAATGAGTCAGAGAAACTAAAGCGCCTCCACAAAAAACATACACGAATAGAGTTACATGGCTTTTTTCTTCTAGAGAATCTAAAAGCAGGCATAATACCTTGGGGTTTGCAGGTCAAAAATGTACCTGTAATATTCACGGACGACCCAGAGTATAAGAAAGGCTTTAGCTGTATTAGCACTAAATGCAGCCGGGACTTGATGGTGCACACAATCGAAACAGCACAACGCATGTGTGAAAGAAGCTGAAGAAGTGGCAGAACTAACTCAAGCAATTAAAGACAATCAGACTACCAGTGAAGCCAAATTCCTCTTGGAGAAGATTGAAAAGGAACTCACTACATTTAAGGATAATACAATTAATTTCAAATCAGCTAAACTTGAGAAGGACATCAAAACGTTTAGCTTGGAGTCGGTTTACCCATACTTAAAAGAAGATTTTTACATGAAAGCAGAATCAAGAAGGGCTCTGTCAGAGTATCAAGGCCGATCCAGGAACAAGTTTCAGACATTCTCTGAAACATCTTCTTCAGAGTCTACAAGTGAATCCAATTCAGGCGAAGGTGCATCCAGCCGAAACCAACTAAGGCAAAATTCTTTTCAGAGAAGGGACAACAACAAAAGAAGGTTCGCTTCAAAATCCAGCCTTGGGAAATGCGCACACATCGCCAATTCCACAAAACATAACTAAGACAATTATTGTGAATCTATCGGCTAAGCAATTGACGAAAGAAGAACAAGTTCTTCAACTAGGATTGACATTTTTACCAACATCCCGCCCAAACTACAATTGACTTAAGGTGGAAGCGATGGAATTCTTCCGCAAAATTCGACTGAAGGCATTCTTTTCCTCCAGGGAGACCTCACTTGTTTCGGAACCATCAGGCTTGACATATAAGTCCAGCTTCATCCCACTGGCACATATTATCCCCAAAGAAGTTTTGGCATTAGAGCAGTTAGTGCTTTCTTCCATTCAACAACTCGAGAAGAGAAACTGTGGTAAGAAACAGAATCTGACCAGTGCGCAACACAGAGCAATTCAAGCCTTGAAGAATGATGACTTTATAGTCATTAAACAGGCCGACAAAGGGGGAGCAGTGGTAGTTTGGCCAAAAACGATGTATTTAAATGAAGGACACAGAGAGGTCAACAATCTTTCCTGCTATAGACCGATTCAAGAGGACCCTTCACGAGAACTTATGGAGCAAATCAGCCAAATAGTCAAGGCGGGCTTCGATCAAGGGATTGTTGGGACGAAGGAGTATGAATTTTTGATCAAAAAACATTCAAGAACTCCAGTTGTATACTTCCTCCCGAAGATCCATAAACAACTACCGGATCCCCCAGGGAGACCAATAGTATCGGGTTGTGACTCGATACTTGAACCCATCTCCAAATATGTGGACACATTCCTCAAAGAGTTTTTACCTGAGGTCCCATCATACCTACGGGATACTATGGACTTTATTAATAAAGTTGAGGATAACCCTTACGATCAATCGCAGCAATGGCTTGTCTCCTTCAACGTGGTATCTTTGTATACCCAGATACCGCAAGAAGAAGCATTGGAAGCAATGGAATTGTTTTTGGAAACTAGAAATCGACCCCACAGAGTCCCCACGAGTTTCATTCTTCAACTAGTTAAAGTGGCACTTAAGAAAAATTTCTTCCGGTTTGTGGAGACATTCTACTGGCAAACCAAAGGGACTGCCATGGGTTGTCCCTTCGCCCCAGAAATGGCCGTACTCTACATGGCTAGGTACAAGGACAAATTTGTATATAATAACAACCCATATAAGAAGAGCCTTACTCAATGGTATCGTTATATGGATGACGTGTGGTGTCTCTGGAGTGGGATGGAGTTAGAACTGAACAATTTTCATGAGTGGCTTAACCATCGGCACCTATATATCCAATTCATGCTAACTAAAGGTTGTACAACATTAACGTTTCTTGATGTAGAGGTCTTCCCCCATCGGCATAAACTTGCCACTACACTTCACAAAAAAGAGACAGACAAGAATGCCATCTTACATTATCGCAGTTTCCGTCCTAGGAACCTAAAAGATAATCTTCCCTACAGGCAACTACTTAGGATCCGAAGGAACTGTTCTCGCAATGATGATTTTCAAATACATGGAGAGGCATTTTGCGAACAAATGAAGGAATGGGGGTACCCGAAAAAATTGCTGAAACATGCATTTAAACAAGCATGGTGTACACCAAGAGAGTCTTTGCTTATCAAAAAAGTTGAACCAAAGATGGAGAAGTAAGTGTGCGTCTCGACTTATGGACCGCACACTAATGCATTCCGGTCAATCATAAGAAAGAACTGGCACCTAATACAAAATTCTGAATTACGGATTGATGTCCCTCTCTTCGCGATGAAGAAAAACATGAGCATTGGACAAAGAATCGTAAGAGCGGACTTACCCCCTTCCGGTAAAAAAGATCTCAGATCATTGTTCAACATGAAGCCGTTGACGGGCCACCATAAATGTGGCACCTGCACAAACTGTAGCAGTATGATTGCAGGTACTGACTTCACACACAATGGCATTAAGTGGACAAGGAAACAGTTCTCTAACTGTAAAACAAAAAATTTCATTTATGCTATTGTGTGTCCCTGCCCAAAGATTTACATTGGTAAAACTATGCAAGAGATTCGTCAAAGCGTAGCGCAGCATCGTTCAAGAATAAAAAATAAAGTGGTAACAGCACCTATGGTAAACCACTTTATTGACTCCAACCACCACGAACTTGAGTTCAAATGGACCGTGCTAACGGTCACAAAACCACCACCAAGAGGGGGTGAGACTGAGGCTTCACTATTAAGAAAAGAAGCTTCTATGATAGCCCGTTTCAATAGTATCACCAAAGGACTGAACGAAATGTCTGAAATGGGTAGATGCTAAGACCGTTCCGGTCCAGGTTTTGTATTTCCAATGTGCACCATGATCCATACATTCATAGGAAATCAAAAGATAGATCTTAATATCAATACATACATAAAATTCTGATAGAGATTGGTAGGGTTTCTCCCCTCCGTTTACATGTTGTACCTCCCTTATACATTATAAACTCACTTAACCATAATGCAATGTGAGTATGTCATCTCCCTTTTTTTTTTAAAAAGTTCAGTGACCAGGAAGTGATTTTAGTGTTTGAAACTGGGAATGAGGCACCACTAGAAGACTCGCTGATCTGAATACAAGTAAGTCCACGTATATTTTTTAAACTTAGGGACATTTAAAAACTCCCACATAGAACAAGACACAAGCAGATATCTTGTTTTTTGTTGTGCACAGAGAGACGCGATGCAGTCCGTTTTTTTGTGAACTTTAAAGCACTCTGAGCCACCGCTGACAAAACAAGCTGCGGAACGGCCTCAAACAAAATATCCGACATCGCCGGCATGGCAAAAGTAAGTGTTGCCTGTAACTTATAAAGCAACAATGTGCCATATTACCGTATATGCAATTCAATGACGTGGCGCTCATTTCCATTCATAGATCGCCCCATGAAAGCTCAACTAAGCTTCCATTTACCGCCAACAAGCATAACTACTGCATTGGTAGAAGTATAGCCCGATTGGTGCAAGTAAGTGCCCCTTCTTTTTTCCTTCCAGCCATAAAATAAATAAAACCACTAAAACCCAACATGTGACTAATGGTAGATCCCTTCTTATTTTAGGTCGTGATACTTACATTTTAACTTGCATCTTTTTGCCTGCAACACGCGAATTGCTTACTCAAATCGATCAGGTACTTATAAAACACTATTTTGTAGTTTGAGTAAATTGGAAGTGTAGAGCCCCTTCACAGGTTCAACTTATGCCCCCTTTGTTTTTTAGATGAACCAGTCCACGCCCTGAAGAGAATCCCATAAGCCACCCTGGGAATCGAAATGAGTCGGCATTACACAACACGGGGACTGTTGTATTTGATGAAGTTTTTCCGCCCAGTGGAAATGCTTTTTGAATTGTCTCACTACTGGGTTTGATTGTTTTGTTCCCCGTTATAGCAGCTACTTAACTAAGTTATACAATGTGGATGTTAAAGGATATCCAAGTAGCTGCTTTGTTTGTGAATTAAGACTGGTGAAATAATGTTTGTATAATTTGTTGTTTTGTATCACTTGTTCATGTATTGTTTTTTACATCACACTACTTCACCACGAAGATTGAATGTTTTTGTTTGATCTGTGGCATAAATAAGTGTAATTTGTTCTAGACTGAAAAATATCTAACTTCTCTGACCCATGATTCAAATGTGGAGTAAAGTACATAGAAATGAGCAGCAAATAAATGCCTCAAGCCAATATCAATTGAATTGTTGGTTCATAGTTTGTTAAATTAACGTAGCAGCATTTGAAAGGTGACGGCTAGGACACTTCTTGCTCTTAGTTTAATATGGCCCCGGCCCCGTCCAGCCGCCTAGGGCCAAACCCCTTGTTGCTATAACTTTCTAAAAGTGGCATTTTCAAAATTGTAATGAAAAATCTGACTTCACCTTTTAAGAGGGTTTATCATTACACTTGCATAGATACCAAACATTACATGGCTACCTACTCCAAATTGCAGTTTACTTAAATGTAATAAGAAATACCAATGTTATTCATAGTAGTGGAAAATGAATTTAGGAGTTTTTAACTACCAGGACATGTAACTTAAATATACATGTCTGAACCTTTTAATTATACAGCACCCTGCTTTATGGGCTACCTAGGGCTTACCTTAGGGGTGACTTATAAGTAATAAAAGGGGATTTTAAGCCTTGGCAAGGGGGTTTAAATGCAAAGTCTGCATGGCACCATGACACTGCATTCAGGCTGCATTGGCAGGCCTGGGACATGTTGTAAAGGGCTAGTTAAGTGTGTGGGAGAATAAGTGCCGCAGGCCCTCTAGTAGCATTTAATTTACAGGCCCAGGGTATACGGTATACCACTCTACAAGGGACTTATAGGTAAATTAAATATGTCGCTTAGATATAAGCCAATTTGCCCATGTTTTAGAGTGAGAGCTCAAGCACTTTAGCACTGCTTAGCAGTGGTAAAGTGCACAGCGTCTTAAGGTTAACAAAAACAAATTCAGCAAAAAGTGAAGGGAAAGAGGCAAAATGTTTGGGGGGGATCCTGCAGAGAGGGCCAGGGCCAACAAACGTTGAACACATCAATGACTTACATGCTTGTGAACATTTTGCAAAGGCCAGGCCATTACACTACATTTCCTGCACCAAAATGTTAGTTGACATATGAAGACTTTGCCTAGAGAACAACATCCTCATGTTTAATGGGACCCTGTACAAGCAATTGCATGGAACAGTGATGGGCACCTGTTTCGATCATAGTTTTCTGAACCTCTTCTGAGGTTATGGGAGGAACAGGTGTCCATGAAACCCAACATGGAGACATTGATTCAATCAATCAATCAATCAATTAGGGTTCTTATAGAGCACGGCTAATTACCCGTTAGGGTCTGAAGGCACTGGGGGGTGCACTCTGCAGTTCAGTCAAAGAGACAGGTTTTGAGGTCCTTCCTGAATTGAGGCAGTGCTTGTGATTGCCTGAGATGTAGAGGAAGAGAGTTCCAGGTCTTTGCAGCAAGGCAGGAGAAAGATGTTCCTCCTGCCACAGTCTTGCGAATCTGTGGTATAGTGGCCAGGGCCAGGTTGGCAGAGCAGAGGTGTCTGGTGGGAGTGTAGAAGAAGAAAGAAGAGGCAGTGGTTGAGGTATGCAGGTCCAATGTTATGGAGGGCCTTGTAGGCGTGTGTGAAAAACTTGAAGGTGATTCTTTTGTTGTTCAGGAGCCAGTGGAGGTTTCTCAGGGGATCCACAATGTGGCTGCGGTGGGGGATGTCTAGGATAAGTCTTGCTGTGGCGTTCTGGATTCTTTGCAATTTCGTTTGGAGCTTCTGGGTGGTGCCGGCGTAGAGTGCATTGCTGTAGTCAAGTTTGCTGCTGACGAGTGCCTGGTTGACCGTTCTTCTGGACTCAGTGGGGATCCACTCAAAAATCTTATGAAGCAGGCAGAGTGTGTGGAAGCAGGAGGATGAGACTGCGTTGATTTGGTGGTTCATTGAGATTGAGATTGGTTTAGTTATTGTTTATAGAAATGTGTTTGTGATCTAGCAAGGGTTCAAAGAGTCAGCTGAAATGTTTGTGAAGGAACTGAATGACAATACCTTGAATTTGTACTTCACTTCTGAGATCAGTGGTGAGGAGACTGTTTCTTTTTCTTGATGAACTTAAGAAGGTGGAGGACAAAAAGCCAGTTACCAGCTTATATCGGAAAACCTACGTCAGGGAACAGCCTGCTCCATGCTGTCAAAAGTCATTCGGAGACTCTAAAGTGGAGTATTCTGTATGGGCAACCGCTGAGAGCTAAACAGAATTGTGACAAATATACTACTTTTATGATGGAGCAAAAACAGATGATTGAGAGGTTCAGGGAATGTGGATACCCTTTGTGGGTTTTACACAAGTCAGTGGAGAAAGTTAAATGGAGAAGTAGAGATGAGCTACAGTTTTCTAACACATAGGACAGACTCATAGAGGAGAATGAGACTAGATTGATAGCATTTGATAAGCAAGCAATAGAGGTCTGTAATATTCTGCAAAAGACCTGGAGTGTACTGAGATGTGATCAGACACTGGGGAACACACTCCCCGACAGACCTAGTTGCACTTATAGGAAGAGTCACTCCTTGAGAGATATTTTAAATACAAAGTGACATTTGCAAGAAGCACATGACTCAATTTCCAGACCTCACTGTTTTTTACCACTGTGGGAAGGCATGAAGGAATACCAGCAGGGTCAAGATGTATCCAGTCATACAAGGAAATTTCTCAGTTCTTGAAATGTAGTGCAAATTTCGTTGTGTATATTTTGGTTTGCCCGTGTAAGCAGAGATATGTAGGTAGCATGGAACATCAGTTTCAGAAAAGAATTTCAGAACACATGAGTGCAATGACAATCATGATTAACCCTGGGTGTAGTCCGCGTAGTAGCGCTACGCGTAGCTACGCGAAGTGAACTTCGCACTACGCGAGCTACGCGTAGCACTACGCGAACTGCGTAGTGCGGTAGGAAATGCTGTTCGCAATGATTGCACAGTGCCGGATGCTTGTCCACACTGTGCAATCATTGCAAACGGCATCTTGCACAGTGCAAGCGGTCATTTTCTGCCGCTCGAGTAGCTTTGTACTCGAGCAGCAGTTTTCTCAACGTAGACGGGTAGTTTCTCATCGCGAGCGGTCCCGAGCATACGCGACCACTCACAATGAGAAACCTGACCTCCCCGCGTTGAGAATCTCGCTGGGAGGTTTATTTACCACGCTCGCGATCGGCAACTTGATGTTGCTGATCGCGAACGAGGAAAAAGTCTCGCCGGGATGTCATTTTGCTCGCTCGCGGTCGCCAACTTGACGTTGAGGACCGCGAGCAAGCAAAAAATGCCCGCTACGCTACGCGTTTTTGCACTGTGCTACGTGCAATTCGCGTAGCGCGTAGTTGCGCAAACTACGCGAGCGTAGCGTAGTTTTCCGCCCAGGCCTAATCATGATCAGCACTACTTAGAATCTGCCGCACTGCACTGAAGCTCCCTGTTTAGTTTTATTGCCTTGCACTTGGCTCCTTTTTTAATTTTCATTGTGTGTTGAATTTGATGAACTAGATTAGCTGAAACGCCACCTCTAAGACAACTATCACACCGTTTTAGACGGCTTTTAGACGCTGCAAGTCAGAAGATGGTAGGCCTGAGGGGAACCAATCAGCCAGAGAGGGGTGAAACCTGCTGTACTCCAAGGTCTCAAAAAACTGGCGATAGCGCAGACGCGTCGTTAGAAACTGCCACACTGCACTGAGCTCCCTGTTTAATTTTATTGCCTTGCACTTTGCTCCTTTTTTAATTACTCATTGTGTGTTGAATTTGATGTACTAGATCTGCTGCAACACGCATCTCTAAGACGACTATCGCACTATTTTAGACGGTTTTGGATGCTGCAAGACAGAAGCTTATAGGCCTGAGGGGAACCAATCAGAAGGAGAGGGGTGGAGCCTGCTATACTCCGCGGTCTCAAAAAACTGGCGACAGCGCGGATGCTCCGTTAGATACTGGTGCACCGCACTGAAGCTCCCTGTTTAATTTTATTGCCATGCCCTTGGCTCCTTTTTTAATTACTCAGTATGTGTTGAATTTGATGTACTAGATTAGCTGCAACGCGCACCTCTAAGATGACTATTGCGCCATTTTAGAGGGCTTTTAGATGCTGAAAGACAGAAGCTGATATGCCTGAGAGGAATCAATCAGCCGGAGAGGGGCGGAGCCTGCTGTACTCCGCAGTCTCAATACATTGGTGACAGCGTGGACGCGCTGTTAGAAACTGCCACACTGCACTGAAGCTCCCTGTTTAGTTTTATTGCCTTGCACTTTGCTCCTTTTTTAATTATTCATTGTGTGTTGAATTTGATGTACTAGATTAGCTGCAACGCGCACCTCTAAGACGACTATCGTGCTGTTTTATACAGCTTTTAGACACCGCAAGTCAGAAGCTGATAGGCATGAGGGGAACCAATCAGCCAGTGAGGGGTGGAGCTTGCTGTACTACACAGTCTCAAAACACTGGCAACAGCGCGGATGCGTAGCGGATGCGTGCAACGGGTGTGCCGCTGGCGCTCCGAAGACGCGCCATTGGCAAGCCCATCAGTGCCTGTCCAGGTCCAGACAGGGCCAGGGGCCAGTTACTATGCCCAAAAATGTACCTACACGTCCAAAGAATTAAAACATCTGGCCCCACAAGACAAGCAGCAGCTTGTTCTTTTAGTCAAACACAAACTCAATAGACTAGGCCTTCTCAACTCCAGCCCTGTAATGGACACATGTGCTCTGTGGCCTGCCAAACACTCAATGAGTCATAAGAACACTATTCCCATAGTCAACAACCACCCAATAAATGGACTAAATATAATATTCCTTAACACTCACTCTATGGTTAAAAACCAGTTAGAAATATTTAACCTTTTAAATACAAATTCACCAGATATCTTATTTATGACAGAGACTTGGCTAACAGATTAATCCACTCCTGATATACTAGCGGCACTACCAGAAAATTATTACCTTCTACAAACCAATAGACCCACTGGGAAAAGAGGAGGCGGTGTGGCAGCAGCCATCAAAAAGTATCTATCATTCACCTCCCTATCCCCGAAAGGGATCACATTAGCTGACAGTATAATGATTAAGCTGGATTCCCCCACTTCTGCCTTGGTGTGTGTACTTATTTTATAGACCGCCTAAAGCGATGCTGGAGTTTTCCAAAGACCTAGCAAATAGCAGTGCCTCACTGACTGTGGATTACGCAGAAGTATTAATTGGAAATATGAACTATTGGGCAAGGGCTCCAGGGAATTGACTGATACGCCACAGAGTCTGAATCTTGAACAACCTATATATGTGCTTACACATATTAAAGTACATACACTAGACCAGGTTTGGTCTATTAACCTTACTCATGCGAATCTGGTTATTCACCTGTGTATTTGGTCAGACCATTATTTAATAAGCTTAACACTAAGTGACATTATACTACCCAAACCCATGGTTCGCCCTAGAATTATGGCCAGAAATTGAAATTGCACAAACTTGAATTCCTTCTGCAATACTATGACACTCAAACTTCCTGCCATGACAGACAATGTAGACAAATTTGAGTAAGAAATCTCAAAATGGCAACTGATGGCCAATAACATACACGACCCTCTTCAAAATCAAACTAATCATGTGAGGCGACACGAGGCATCCAAATGGTTTTCAACTGAGTTAAAAATAGCTAAATTAAGAACGCGCCAGGCTGAACGGAAATGGCGAAGAACATACGCGCCAGAAAACAAGGAGCTATTGATTCAAAACATGACAGCCTACAAAAAAGCCATTCTAGAGGCAAAATATATTTTTTCACTAACAAAGTCATAACCTCCGACAACAAAGCTAAAGATATCTTTAATATAGTGAGGGAATTATCTAACCCCGACCAAGTAACACTTCCAATCATTCCTTTACAGAAATTGTGTGATGATCTTAACTCCTTTTTTCCAGACAAAATAAAGAAAATAAATTAAGAAAATACAGGAATCCATTGTTTCGAGCCCACAGGATATGCGAATCATACAAGAAAACAGAAACCCCATTACTATCTCTACCTTCCCCTGCATTACCAATGAACGACTCGCAGAATATTAAACAAAGTAAAATCAGGCTCCCCTAAAGCTGTATGCCCCCTCACATACAAAAATTAATTTTCACTTCCTTCCCAGAAATCCTTTTTAAAAGATCGAACCCAGTCAGTCCGCCTCTCACCTTACAGCTCTTCTAAAATCAGGGTGAACTGCGGGGTACCACAGGGCTCCTCCCTGTCCCCCATCTCTTCAACCTTTATATTCGCCCTTTGATACACAACTTACAACAGAAAAAGGTAAAAATGTATAACTATGCGGATGATATGCAGCTGACATCGGACTCTAAGGAATTCTTCCAGAATATTATGCTATTCGTCAGAGAATGGATAAATGGCAACGAGCTAAAACTTAACTCTGACAAAACAGAGATTGTCATCCCCAACAATAAATCAAACTATTGTATTCCCTCTTACTGGCCAACAGAGTTAGGTCCCCCACCTAATTCCAAGAGCACGGTAAAAAGTCTCGGCGTTCAAATTGATGTGGACCTAACCATGAAACCCCAGATAAGCATGGTAACATCCTCTTGCTTTCTTCAACTTAGGAAGTTCAGAAAAATTAGAAGATTCTTCACTAGAGAGGCCAGCATTCTAATCATTATTGCCTTGATTCTGTCCAGAATTGAATCCGCTAATGCCCTCTAACTAGATCTCCCTATTAACCAAAATCATAGACTTCAGCTGGTCCAAAATCAAGCGGTAAGAATAATTTTCCAAAATCAAGATATTGCCACACGAAGCCTCTGATAAAGGAGCTTCACTGGCTTCCAGTGGCACAACGCTCCATGTTCAAAAGAGGATGCATTATTCTCAAAGCAATCCACAGCAAAGGTCCCAAGTACTTATCCGCAAGGATCCAAAGATATTCCTGAAACGTAATCTCAGAACTGCTCAAATGAATTTACTGGTGGTCCCGAAATTTAAATGCAAAAGGATGGGAGGGGCACGGTTCTCCACGTTAGGCCCCCAACTCTGGAACTCTCTGCTCACTGCAATCAGACAAGCAGCAAACTACATGTGCTTTAGAAAAATGCTGAAAACATGGCTATTTAATCAAGTTTTTAGCTAGAAGTGAGTTCAGATGGCGGCGGTTAACTAACTCAGAGCCAAGAGGCCTGTTGGTGTACATGTGTTCTATAAATTTCCATAACATAACATACTCTATGGCCAGACATTTTTAGGAAATTTATTACAGTGATCAGAACCAACTCATGTACTATGCTAACAAATTGCACACAACATTAGGGGTGGTAACACAGTGTTACAACTCAAAAGGAAAGAATGCAAACAAATTATTGATTTGAAAACTAAGGGTCAGATTTACTAACTTCTCACACAAGGCAGCACAGCAGCCAAACATGCTGTGCTGTGTTGTGCTGCTTGCGAAGGAGAGACCAGGAGAGTGCCATTATCTACAGAGATATGACTCTCTCCTCCCCTCTCCCTAGCGCTAGTGTTGAATTTTCCTGCCAAGCGACATAGTGCCTTTTGTAATTTACCTGGTTCTTTTGTAAAGCACTCTGATACCTTTGGGTAAAGTTTGAGCTATATAAAACTGCATTAAATAAGGGTGTGTGCATGAGTCTAGCATAAGTTTTGTACTGGAAGGATTCCCTTTCAGTACAAAATACTATGCCTAGACAACTATCAAAACTTTTCCTGCATTGTATGTGTGCTGTACAGTGCAACACACATGCAAAGTTGGAAAAGAAAGGAGAAACAAAAACATTTCTCCTTTTAACACCTGCTTTCCACTGACGTTAATGTTCGATGCCAAACTCCCTCTCAAATTTTTGGGAGATAGAGTTTTGCGTCAAAACTCCCATGCGCAACCCATGTAACGCCCCCTGATGCTAAGTGATGCAGAGCAGTGATTTGCACTGCTCTGCATTCTTTTATGCAACTTTCCAGCTCAAAATAAGTTTTGCACTGAAAAGTAAATAACAAAAAAAAACATTTTGTGCTGGTTTGCGTCAATTTTGTGATGCACATAATGCACAAAATGTTTGTAATTCTGGCCCAAAGAGTCCTAAGAGCTGGGACATAGGGTAGGAGATGAAAGTTCATTTGGCGGATTAGTAATGTGAAGTAAATGTTCTTTCTAGTTTTCCCTATTGTGACTGCTCCATTATGCTCTAAAGGATGTTATTTTAACTGTTTTACAATTGTACTTTTCTTTATTTTGCACCGGAAGGTAAGGAAGGGACTCTCTTGACAGTGTAGAAGTTCACTGCAAAGGAGGAGCTTAATACATATGTGACCAGACCCTCCTACCCTTTTCGTCTGGGAGAATCATTAAGGGAGTTGGTGGCACACAAGCAAAGACAAGACTTCCACTTACTTTGGAATTTTATTATATCTTTGGATGAAAAAACTATATTTGTGAACTTTAGGTTCCATGGAGAACACTTTAGATAATCAGGAACCCATATGTTTGATATATTTCCTTCATTTCCTCAATTTCCTCTGATTACTGATTTTCCCACTAGAAGTGGAATTCATCCTGGTGACTTGACGAGGAACCAAACAGACTATGCACCTGAGAGTGTGACATATGATATATGGATTGTAGATGTTCTAGAGGTTTTATATGTGACTAACCTTTAAATTTTTTGATTTCTGGTTTGAATGCGCTAAAGACTTTACTGTGATCCATTAGATAGTGCTTGAGATGCAAACAGATTGTTATTATTTATAAGGAACTGCTTTGATATTTTGGGGCTCATTACGATGTTGGGTGGAAAGCCTCCGCCCAACACCGTCTCGGATTCGGGACCGACCGACTTGCGGTAGGCCGTTCCGACTGCCGGATTTCGATGTGACTGAACACTGTTCGGTCGGATTCCCATTGTTTCCTATGGGAGCTTGTGTTACGCCTGAGAACTGGCTGTAACACATGCTCATATGGGGAAAGGGTGTGTGTGTGTAAAACCCTGCACCATGTCGCAGACACTCCATGGTGCATGCCACACAGTGCAGGGTTTTACAGGGGGCTACTCCCTCGGCCACCAACCGTAGGCCGCGGGGGGTAGGGGGCCCTGCCAGGGGCCCCCAAAGTCACTTTCCGACAGCCTTTCTGTGTCAGAAAGGCCGGCGCGGAAAGGCTGTTGGAAACCGACATCGTAATCCTAAAGGCGGAAACATCGTCCATTGGGGGTTATGGTGCAGTTCCGACTGACATGAATACTCAGCGAGTAGGTTGGAGCCGAGTCGGAATGATCGGCCAGTTTACATTCCGACTGCGAACATCGTAATCGGGCGGGCAGGCTGTAAACGGACCGAGTCGGTCAGAGGGGCTCCGTCGCGGTCGAGAAGATTCCGACTGTTGGGCGGAGGCTTTCTGCCAGACGTTGTAATGAGCCCTAAGAGTACAATTGCAGGCATTCATGTTACACTATGGATTGATGTTTTGTTCTCCTGACCATTCCAAGGGGGTGCTGAGGGATACCATTATCCTGTGCCCTATGTTATTTCCACTGTAAACCTTTAAGAGAAGTCAAGACTGTTTGCCATCATTGTGTGAGCAGGGCTGGGGATGTGGGCTTAGACAGATCATTTTAAAATCAATTTTGGCAATAGCTCCTGGTGCTGCACAACAAGCTCAACCCACAGTGCAGGCAATAAGTCCAATGCTAGTATGGGCAAAGTGCCCCCAAAGTGAGAAGAGATTCCATTTTGGATTGCTCATAAAACTAATCAATTGGAAGCAGTCTGTCCTCGCACAACACCCCAGGAAAAAAATATAATGCTGACTATGTGTGTTCTACTTAGTATGGTACCACTTGCAGAAGAGCGTACTACATGGGAAACAATCTTTGTGACTATTTACACAACTACACATCATAAGCAGTGTTAAGAGGTGGGTAAGATAAATACAGAATGAGCACAGAGCTGCAATGGCATTTGATTTAGGAATTAAATTGATGTGCAATTTCGAAACAGTTTTTTCACTAATTGTGAATAACATTTGCAGAGAAGCAACAGTTCTGGCATTGCATAAGCATTTAGATGCTGTTCCTGTTCATGATTCCAAATGGGGACCTGCTACAATTAAATTCAAAGTTTAGAAGTGTACACCTCTGTGTGCTGGAATACCTTAGGTTCTCGAGCTGAAAAACCTCAACGCAAAACAAAAAATGATATTGAGGACTCCAGTAAGGGGAGAGCTGAGTTACAGGTTAAGAAAAAGCAGAAGGTAAAACACAAAATCTCCACCAGAATTTGAACATAAATTGAGGGACCATGATCAAATCAGAAAGCTGGTTTGGTATTAGTATTCTGATAGCCTTCCTTCCTATTCTTTGCAGGACTCTGGGGACAGTAAAAGGACAGAAATCAGGGGACAGACTGAATATCTCAGAAAGGGCAAATACATCAGACAGAAAAGTGAACCATAGCATGAGATTGAAGTTAGTGTGAAGAAAGAAGAGAAAGATTTGGACTCCATAACACATTTTATGAAAAAGAAAGTAACTGTTTTAGAGAAAAAGCATGTTACAGAAATTACAGACACTTCTGCAGAACAGTACTTCGTCAGCAGCGCTTCTAGAAAGTAGTTTGCCAGACATTTAAGGTGCATCTGGTGGTGATTTGACCTAAAGACTATATGTGGGTAGACAGGTAAACTCTCCACAAAGAGTTTATGATGTAGAAATATGTTTTGAGGAAAATATATTGTGCAAATTAAAAACATAGTCTAGTCTCAATTATTGGATGCCTATGACATCATTCTTGCAAAGGATGATTAGCTTCTATCATTCATATTGGATATACCTTGAGGGGAGGAGGTAATAATGCAAGTATTTTCCTCTTTAGTACCTGAAAACTTCAGGGAAATATATATGCACATGAGCTGTCTTTAAAGCAGGCTGTAGTGTTTCATAGAAACCATGCGGGGAAGAATAAAGTATCTGTTCCACCTGTAATTCCATCAAGGAGTGAGCCCCAGGTCAGGTCCAAAATCTTTTAGAGACAGAGGCTAAGTAAGATATAAAAGCTTTTTTTCAGAGTAAGTACAGTATCAAAGAATAATAGTGCCTTGTCATTCAATCATGAACATTCATCCTTTTCTGATAGCGAAGCCAAATAATTCACTGTGAATAGTTTTAGACTATATGAATTTAAATGCACACGCATGCACACATGCAGTGCACAATCCTCACAGCACTTGAGTGATGGTGAATTTCGTTAGGAAAAAATACAAAACCACATTAGATATTTTAAATGCAATCTTTAGTCACAATATAGCCCCTAAATCACAGTACTGAACCCATTTTTCATTCTAAAGATTTCAATACGCCCATTCAAGATTGCCGTAGGAGTATAAGAATAGGCCTTGGCTTTTTACAGCAAAATTAATGAGGATCTAGAGATAATTTTGTAATTATGTAATGATGTTTTTTTCATTACAGATGATGACTTGACTGAACATTTAGTTATGGTGGGCCAGATAGGGTGGGTATTAAATCATTTTAAAAAAATCTAAAATTGCATCCACTGGCCGATCACTCAACTACCATTCATCTGCAAAATCAATGTAAAAGCAGTTTTCAACTTCAACATCACAACAGTGGTAACTATGTCCCACACAACTGCCAATCTGACTTCAGATCATGCTGCGGCACAAATACTGCTGCCTTACCCATCATAGACGATACCCTCTTAATGACAGATGAAGATGACCCCTGCCTCCTGATATTGCTGGATCTCTCAACACAGTCAACCACCCTACCCTAATATGCACCCTCAAGTCTTGAAAAGGATTAAACAGCAATATCCTTCACTGGTTCTTCCCCCTACGTTTCAGACCAATATCATTGTTTTCACATGGGCACTTCCAGTTCACAAAAGATTCATATCACCTGTAGAGTCCACCAGGGTTCCATATTGTTTCCTGTCATATTCACCCTTTACATGGAGTCTCTTGGTGCCTTACTCACAGATAACTGAAGTATAAAAAAAGTGATAGGTGCAATGCTTTAATTAACCTCAGACTCTGGTAATTACTCAGTCCACATCGCAGGCCCTCACTGTTTTGGACACCATGCCACATCAGTTTGGACCCAGGCATATGCAAATCAGTCTTGACCCTGCTCCAATAGGAACAGTCCAGCCTGAACTGCCAGGACAGGTCATCCCTGAACTGGACCATAGGCAGCCCAAGACTGATTTCATCCTTCAAAGGGATCATCAGTCAGGCATAGCTTGGTTCCAATGGCACAGTGTGCATAGGACCCACGTCTGGGCATACCTGATGTAACATTTTAAAATGAGCTAACACTTCGGACTCAGGACATTTTACAGTAATCACAAAACATTTCACAAACTTTAAATATTTGGCCTATACATAAGTATGAGAGCATGTTCTACTTAGATGGCTCTGCACAGCCTGTGGTTGGCACTAAACAAAAATATGCAGCTGCTTGTGCTGCATTGCAGGGAGTTTTTGAAGATGAAGTCTACAAGATGCTATGTACACACACTAAAGATGTAGGTGATTTCACCGCACAGCTAACAGAAATACATGCCTTATTACTTGCCCTTCAAAAGGATGATTTATCAGCTCCAGCACTTTTTTGTGTCAGACTCAGCGGAGTTACAATGTGGATTTACTGTGTTTGCCTCTAAATAAATTCAGAGATTCAGAGGATTTAAACGATAAACCAATTAAAAGTAAACATCTTTCAGCAAAGGTAGCTATTCTAAAAGATGCTGGTCCATGTACAGCAAACCGAGGTCCACAAAAGTGAAGCAATTCATGCTAAAGGGAGCTGTACAGTAGACATGGCTGCAAAGACAGCATTGCAAACCTTTAAAGTAGCTGCTCTAACCTGATTTCAAACTACGATTTATACAGACATTTTAGTGGCAATATAAGCAACATTGAAAAACCAAAAGCCTCCTGAAGCTTTTCCTTCCAAGTACTATAATAGTCTTACCAAAGACAATGTTCCTATGGCTTTTATACCTGAGATTGGGAATAGGCAGATTCGTAATAAGCAAGGTTGATTAGACTTAGTCAGGGCAGTTCATGAAGGGATAGCTTCTGCTCAAGCTGGCATCAGTGCTACCGTATCAATGCTACAGCAACAATACTTGTAGCCATATCTAGCAAAGCTTAAAAAAAATATGAGCAGTAATGTAACACCTGTTAACAAAGCTTGTGATTGGTAACGTGCAACGTACAACATACAATGGAAAGGAGAGCAGGAGAAGCAAGCAGCTGAAGTGCAGAGGGACATGGAGAGATGCCACTGTAAATGTTGCTATGCTGCCAGGGGCTACCAGGGGTCGCTGGGCACTACTGGTGGTGCTTAGAGTAACTTGGCCCACACCCTGGCCCCGTGGAGTGCCGCCTGTAATGTTGCCTCTGCCGATAGTTGCCGATAGTTCCAGAAAGCTGTCCGCTGCTAGCTGATAGCCTCTTGCCACCTCACCCCTGCCAATCATTGCTGACATCGCCACCAAGTTTCAGCAGGCGGCAAGGCAGCAGCTTGGGAGGCGGCTGGCTGTTGAGGCCACCATGATAGAGGCATAGAGTGGTAGCTTAGTTCTATCTGACGTGGCTCCCCATGGCTGCAGCACGCACATCAAAAGACATCGGTACCGGGAAAATAGAGCAGAGGGATGGAGAGTGGGTCCACTAAGGCAGGAAGCAGGGGGGCAACAGTGGTGGACTATGTCCCACTGCTTTGGTAGAACCCCAGGTTTGCTGAAGAGGGCCGTCCAGGTTTGCATGCTGCTTGCGGCTCGGGTGTGCTCCCTCCCTGCATGGCCCCCATTGTGTTTCATGTGCTTACGCTTACTTCATCTCGTCCTTGGCTGCCCCTTGGCTTCTCTGTTACACTTGTTACTCACTTGAAAGTGCTACGAGTTTGACTTTGCTCACCCCTTATCCGTTCTCTTAGTTAAGTCTACAGACTGGTGGCTGCTAGTTGGGCAAAGGTACTTAAAAGACATAAGCACAAAACTTAAAGGATAAAAATACATAGCTCCCATACTGTATTGCATTGTGCTGCCCAATTATTGACTCAGGCTCAGAGGGAGTCAAGGCCCAATGATGACAAACATCTAAAGATCAACGTGTCTAATTTGTGAAACTTTAGACTCTTTTGGGATCTACTGATGTGCCTGCTTTTGATGCTCTAGTGCCCTGCTGACTCATGTGAGGTGTGGTTTGGTTAGTAAGTGTCTAGCACGGGTGTGTCACTCCTTAATTGGCTTAACCTGTGCCTGAGAGTTGGTTCCGAAGAGTTCTAGGGAAAACAATGACATTGAAGAAACTACACTCTGGGCATGTAATTCCTTCTAATCACTTACAAAATTCCAAACCAAAGAAATCCATCTGTGACAATAGAAGCTCCCAGCAGCAAATTTATGAATCTCACTCCTCTATCTTTGTTTTCTTTAAGAAAATGTCTAAGGTTATCTCTCATGAAGTGATGGAAGCATCTTGCTCCTTTCAACCTGTGTTTCAATCTGTGGTTGCTTCTCCTCCACCCCAAGCACAGTCAAGTGCAAGTTCAAAGCAGGCCAGTGATCCCTCAGGGTCTTCATCAGTTGTCGAAGCCTATGAGGGCATGGTCCTTACATCCACGGCACGACCTTTGGAGGAAATGTCAGCTGAAGCTCTCTTAGTTCCTAATTCTGGGAGAAATTCTTTAGATAGTGACATTGGAGAACACCTTCCAACTCCCTCCCGGAGGGGGGCTGTTGTGGCGGTCTCTGTACAGAAATTGCAGCTACTTCTGCAGCTGCGGTCTGCAATAAAGCCATAAAGGTTGTGGACAAGGAGCTGCTGTTTGATGAGGATTTTACCGTACTTGACTTTGATTTTGACTTTCAAGTGGGGAGAAGAGTAGCCATCTCTAATAGTTGTTAACCAGTGAAAGTGTTGGACGGTGGGTGTCAACGTAATATAAACCCACCTTCTCTGCCTTTGCGGTCATCTCTACCTCCCCTCTTCTGTAGTTCTTCTCCTTTGGGGGTCTCTCCTTTGGGGGTCTCTCTCTGATTTAGACTATGATGCCTTTCTCCCAAGTTCTCAATTAAACATAGGCAGTGGAGGGGGTGGCGTTTCATCAGACATTTTATTTTGTATTGAAAAAATGTAATTCTCTATATTGTCTGTATTGGAAAAAACTGTGTTAAATTCTGACCATGTATTAGAAATGATGTTAGCAATGTTATTGGAGGTGCAAAATGTTAATAAGTCAGGCCTCTCTAATTTTAAACCAGTTGCAAGTTCTAGTAATGAGAATGTAAAGCTCATGTGAAAACCAGAAATAGATGAGACCACTGGAGGAGTAAAAGATGCCTTTGTACAAGCTGACAAGCCAATATGGCATGGGGTGCACTATAAAAATGGTTTTACTCTTGATAATGAGGAGTTGTGCTTAAATATGTTGTTTGGTGACTATAATAAACCCTCTTCAGACACATCTAAGGAAGAGATTTTCCCAATGTTTAAAAAAGGGTATAAGAAAGTCACCAGAAACTCTGTAAAGGAGGATGAAGTAGTGCCTCTGCCTGGAGTAGCATCTGGAGGGGGGTCTAAAATCAATAGTTCTTCTAAAGTGGTGCAAAACTCTGACCAGGCATCAAGTAGCTCTAAGATGGAGCCTCAGGTTGAGCCTCCCCTTGTGAGACAGAAGGGTGCTGTTAAGAAAAAGAACAAAAAGATTAGAAGAATTTCCAAGCTTAAAATGAAAAAATTGCACTTCCCCAGTAACCTGAACTTGAAGAGTCCTATGGTGGGGGGGATGTCTATGATAATGCCATTGGAAGGTAGTGCTTCTACTGCTCCTCCAAAGCAGATACCCTTAAATGAGTGCATCCTCAGGGTGGAAGAGAGGGTGATACTAAGTCCAATGGATTGCCCTCTTTCTTCTCTTCTCTCCTAGGGTGCTCGGAGCTCTGTATCGAGTTTGTCACTTGTTAAATCTGGAGTAAGTGAGGGATTGGAAACTATGGCTCCCTTATTCCTGTAAACTGTAGAGGGGAAGAAGCCCTCTGGGGCCACTTTGAACTCTGTTTGGGTGCTGAGAGAGGTAAACACCCTTTTATGTAGGGCAAATATGGTGGCTCAAGTGTCTCAACCATCAAAAATGCAATGTGAAAAAGAATTAAGCATTCATACTGCTTATCTCATCCTTCTCATCTCTCATTCAACTATCGGGTTCCCCTCGAAGTATGTGTCTAGAGCAGACCCTTCTGTTTACCCCCATAGACTTTATTTTGGTATTCGATAACGAGCCTACCTCAGTGAACAGAAGTTCTATTCTGAATGTGTTTCTGGAGATCGAAGCATTAAGGTTGGTGAAAAGTAGTGATTTTAAAATATATAGCTATTCACTCTTTTGCACGGACCCCTTATTCCATTCACCTTTGGCTCACTGGCTATTGCAAATCTGGTTGTACAAAATAGCGACTTCTTTTTAAATAGAGGGATTGATGTTGTTCCTGTTGTCAAGTATTTAGAGATCCCTGCCCAACACTGGAATATCCCAAAAGTAAATGAGTCAATGGTGGTTGCTGTGTTAGGGCCTGGAAATTATCGTTTACAGGGGATCCCCAAAGATATAGTAGTCTCATTAGGGCGGGGGGTGAGTAATCTATATAGTGGAAGGTCCCAAAGCCCATTTGTGAGCTGTTGAGCCCAAGGATGATCTCTCAAAGTGGAGTTGGATGGCGGGTGCTTTGAACAATGCAGTCCCCTCATCTTTGAATAAAGAGTCACTGAGGTAGTTCGGGTGGGCTATTTCTGTCATGGAACATGGCCGGGCTGGAGTATGATGCGATAAAACACATTTTTAAAAATTCTTTCAATCCCTTAATTGTATGTGTACAGTAGACCTGGTCATGTGCTGAGTTTATCTCTGCTGGCTATTTTGTACTTTCTTCTAATGCAAGACATGCAGAAAGAGGGCATGCCAGTGTAGAGGTGACAATTTTACTTAAGAATGCGGTTAACTGGAACCAGGAAATTTTTATTAAAAAAAAAATGTAACTCTGTATTTGTAAAGCGCGAACTATTCACCCTTACGGATCTCAAGGCGCTGGGGGCCGTCGAGGAAATTAAGTGAGCTATTGCCCAGAGTCACATGGTGCTGAGCTGGGCTGCTGCCAGAGCCAGGGATCGAACCGTGAGCCCTGTGTTCCGAAATCAGCTGCCCTGGCCGCTGCACCACACCTCTCCACTCATCCCTAAAACCTCTGTTTTTGACTGAAACTGGCTATCCAAGATGTGAGTGACTGTCCTTCCTCTTTTCTGTTAGCCAATATGTATATTTTACCTGGCAAACCCTTTGATTACCTGGTGAGCTCATTCTTCGCTTTTTTAATTGACAGTGTTACAGAAGATTGTCCTCTGGTGATAATTATGGGCGACCTAAATACAAAGGGGCATATTCACAAGGAGCTATCGCCGAATTAACGGCACTTTATCGCAGCCAAAGTCGTGATAAATTTACCTCCCCATTCACAAGCCGGTGTAAACAGCCCACAGCACCAGTCTACCCACCAAAGCAGCCGCAAAAAACATCGCCACAGAGGACCCCCGCAAATATCGCTAATGAGATGCAGAGTAGGCGTTCCTGTGCCAAAAGCCGAGACAACATCACGCCTCAACATTCACAACGACCAGCCACATCGGCGATAAGAACACAAAACAGGCGATAAGGCTTGTTAGCACCAGGAAATTTACACCTGCTCTGACCTGGTGTAAAGTCGGAAGGCAGCCAGCACCACAAAAGGGAGCACAGGCCAGGGCCACATCCAAAGAACAACAGATGCCATGGAGCCACTCATCATGCGGCCCGGACACCCAAGAGGGCCACAACACCCACCGCCACCACCCCAGGACCCCAACCCACACCTGGAACACCCCTCCCCGGACCACCACAGACGCAGTGCAGACAAAGACAGCGGACCCCCAGGAAACATACCAGCCGTACAGACCCAACATCAGACAATGTCACCGTCCACTACAGGCTGAAAGGGACAACCATCCTACGCATCCTGACCATCATCGCCTAACAGGCCTACAGCACCAACACAGCGGACAACCAACATCCCACCCCACACAAAGCTGCTGGCCTGGCTGCACCTGTTGGCCCCTGGCACCGCCCAAACAACACCCACCAGAGTCGGAGGAGTCACACAGCCAGCCACATCCAAGTCCCCCACACCTGTCCTGGACATCACCATCACCCTTGTACCACAGTCCCCATACTTCCAACACAATGCGCAGGATACACTGGAGACCAAGCAAAGACCATACGCCATAGCTGGATGCACGCACGTGTTGGGGGCAATCCACAGCACACATGTACTACCTGTGCCCCCTGGTGACACAGCACACAATCACCTCAACAGGAAGCACATGTCTCACATCAATGTGCAGGCAACAACAGAACACCGTGGAACCTCCAACAATGTTGCCTTCAAATACACAGCAAGTGTGCATGATACCTTCATCCTCCGACAGTCCATCATCAACCAGCGTTCCCAGGATGACAACAAGGGAAATGCACACCCCCTTGGCAAGTTCGAAATGAACACCCCACACACATCAACTCCACAACCATGCAACTCACAACTCTGGCAATGCACACGTCACAAAATCACAACCAACATGCACAACAACATGGCCACCCACCAGACACGAAAGAACAACTTACAATGGTAACCTGGGCAAGCCCTGAACATGAGCCATCAACGGCATGGCACCTCAGCCACATAATAGCCGAATGTGGGGCGAGGTGGCAACCAGGCATGTGTGAAGGATGCAGTAGAACCATGATCAGGAAAGCACACAATGCCAAGAGTGGCGGAGATGTGCTGGACACACCGCAGTATGCAGAACACACCCATATCCATGGCGACATACACCTCTGGCGTATGGAGTGCAGTGGACAGTGGATGCAACCATGTCACCCCAGCCAGTGGGGGACCTCGTGGAAATGTTGCCTGTGACGCCACCCACTAAGCGTCACCGGAGTGGGATGGCCCGGCGTAGGCCACGCCAGCGTAGGGGTGTGAATAAAAAGCACGTAGGCCTGGGCGTGGTCCTCTCCCGGAAAGCTCCACGTCTCTGCCAGGGCGGCACCTCCCACCCCGCCACGAGGCCGACGCCGTCCTCGTGAGCGGAGTTGCCTGCAATGCTGTGCGCCTGCCGGACCCCGGCACGCTGGACTACAAACCTGTCATACACGCCCCTGCGCAGCCAGGCCACACTGATCACCTGCTGACACCGGCGTGTGTCAAGAAGGGCCCACCACGTGCCGGCGCAAGCTCCAAGCCCGAGGCCCGTGACCTTGGCAGCCACCTCAGACCATCACGGCCTCCACGACACAGGCCCGCTTTAGTCCTTTCTCGTTGACGTACTCTGCTGCTGCCTTCGGCCTACTCTTCGGACCAGTAGGTCCCATATGTGAAACTGTGTCCTGAGTCATGAATGGCAGTGACCCCAAATCCAGGCCACAGCACCAGACCCCCCCGATCAGTGAGGCATAGTTCCATATGGGCATCTTGCGACACGTGGTGCCACTAACCCTGTTCAACGCCAGCCGGCTACATGTGGTGCCACTAACCCTGTTCAACACCAGCCGGCTACACGTGGTGCCACTGAACCTGAACAACGCAGGCCGGTGGGGCCATCCAACCTATGCCGGCGACACTAGGTGAATGGGCCGTGCTGACCGCTGCCTCAGGCCTACACCACGGTCAGGTAGGTCACACATTTGAAACTGAGTCTTGATTACACCATGTCAGTGAACATCATTTAAGGCAGAGAACAATTCACTATACTCCCTTCGATGTGGTGCCAACAAGTCTGTGCATGGCATCACAACCACACGTGTCTGTGGGCCTACGCAGACCAGTGCACTCAGCCTACGCTGCGCACAAGTGGGATCACAGATTTGGAACTGAACATCGGTAATTCAAAAGGCAGAATACATATCATCGCACGGAGAGGCGTGAGAGGATGACGCTTTGCAGTCCGGAGGGAACAGGATCATCGTTACGGAGGTGATCGAACACTACCAACAACTGCCCTTGTGTCACTAACTCTGTGCCTCACGAGCCAACGACAGGTGGCTATGGGCCACTGCTGACTGCTGCCTCCAGCCTACACTGCGGTCCAGTGGGTCACAGTCCTGATTTGGCAATGGTGGAGTTCATATCAGTGTACCGGCATCATCGCAGACTGCATCCCCTCACAGCACCTGTGCCACTAAGTCTGTTCCCCGACATTCATGGACACTCACTGGTCGTACATTGGTGGCGTTTGAGTCTATGGACTAGGGGCTAGTTTTCATCCTCATGTGGCTGATACCGAATTGTTGGTGAGGACGAGGGTTGCGCTTTCCACTCCTCCATTTGCTGCTTCCAGATAACATCAGACCTTCTGCATCATGCCCTGGAGGACACCTTCCACTGTCCCCGGCAACCCTCCGCAACATACACCTCAGACATTGATGGGGACCCGCTCAGGTCGCATGGCCCATCTGACTGCACCGCAAGTCACCGTCCCGTGGCTAGGTGCCTGTGCCGGCCGCAGTGCATCCGGGGCCACTGACTCTGTGCTTGTCAGATCTGGGACCCCTTCTTCTGAGACATTGGATGGCCTCTGAAGCGATGGTCTTGGGGTCATCAACGCCATGTGTCTGTGGCTCTGCGCTGTCCGCAGCCTCCAGACTCAACTGCGGGCCACCAGGGCCCACACATAGCATTGAGTCCTGACCGGCTTGGACGTCGCATCACCGCAGGAGGCACACACCACCACCGCAAGCACCACCTCCAACCGCCATCTGCCAGAGTCGAAACTGTGGTCCTGACAGACCTACGGAGTTGCTCAGTCCTGTCGTGGATGCCATCATCGGCCTGGTACCCTGCTCAGCACTCCAGGTGCCAGTGACTCAGTGCACTGCAAGCCATTGTCCGTTACTGATTGAGTTGTGTGCTGTGTAGAGGTTGCGCAGCAATGTCACCTCAAACAGTGTGGGAGCCCTGGTACATTGATGGGGGAGATGATGCAGGTCTGACACACCCCACTGCACCTGGAGTATATATCGAAGGGACACAGTCCGAGACTTTTTCTTCACATAAGTGCGCTCATCTCTAGTGCCCCAACCCCAGTGCACTGCAACTCACGGACACTTCTGTTTGCATGTTGGCTGTCCTCTGGACTTTCTCCGGCTCACTCCATGTTGCTCAGCTGTTGACTCTGTTATGCATGTGTTTTCTGTAACCCTGGGCGTAGTTCGCGTAGTAGTGCTACGCGTAGCTACGCGAAGTGCTCTTCGCACTACGCACGCTACGCGTAGCTACGCGAACTGCGTAGTGCGGTAGGGAAATGCTGTTCGCACTGATTGCACAGTGCCGGATGCTTGTCCGCTCTGTGCAATCATTGCAAACGGCATCTTGCACAGTGCAAGCGGTCAGCTTTCTGCCGCTCGAGTAGATTTGTACTCGAGCGGCAGCTTTCAACGCGGACTGGTAGTTTCTCATCGCGAGCGGTCGCGAGCATACGCGACCACTCGCAATGAGAAACCTGACCTCCCCGCGTTGAGAATCTCACCGGGAGGTTTATTTTCTCGCCGCGATCGGCAACTTGATGTTGCCGATCGCGAACGAGGAAAAAGTCTCACCGGGATGTTGATTTTGCTCGCTTGCGGTCGCCAACTTGACGTTGAGGACCGCGAGCAAGCAAAAAATGCCTGTTACGCTATGCGTTTTTGCACTGTGCTACGTGCAATTCGCGTAGCGCGTAGTAGCGCAAACTCCGCGAGCGTAGCGTAGTTTTCCGCCCAGGCCTAGTTTTCTGTTTCCGTTGCACTGGTGTCCAATGTTCAAGTTGTTGCCAGCACCAAGCATTCCATGCGGACTGGCTTACACTCACCCCACACACATCCAGCACAGGCGTCACTGCACATGTGGCCCTGCCAATAAAGGGGCCGGGCGCACGTGCCCGTGGCCAGTTCAACATGATATATGCGTGTGTCCCTGTGGTCTTGTTGTATGCATGAGGGCTCTGGGCCCTAGGACATTACATTGTGCTGTGTACATCGGATGCAGACATGTCACTGCAGGCAGCGGGTTGTAGCTTGGACATGTAGCTTTGTCGTCACCCACTCAATTCGTAAGGGGAGTGGCCGGGGCCGTCGTACGCAGAGCCAACATGGATGTGTGACTGCTATTTGCGCACCCCTGGGCGTGGTTCTGTACTGTGGATGTGCATCTGCATGTGTCTCTATGGCAGTGTGGGTCTCCTTTGTGGGGTCTGGGTGGTCCCTGAAGGGTGATAGACACCTACGTATGTGTTCTAGTTTGCATTCCAGGTGTTCGGCCCCCACCCAGGCCTGTTGGGCCACCTCCTTTTGGCGTTCTGACACCTGGCATTGGGGTGCCATGTGTGGGTGGGTGAAGTGCTGTGAGCCAGCTGTGCTTGCGTGTGCTTCATGCTGTGTGGTCTGTTGCAGGCTCTGTGTTCTCCTCTGAGTAGCTCGGCTGCCCGGGTCCTGGTGGTGGGTTGCATGGGATATCCATGGGCTGTTGTAGGGCGTCGGTGTCGACGGTGTGGTGGTCCTCTCCGGCATCGCAGATGTGTTGTCTTCTGTGCTCTGCTGGAGGTGTTGTGTGCCCCTCTGCAATGTGCAGGGGAGATGCATGTTGACATTGTGTTGCAATGTATGTTGGCGCATTGTTCTGGTTTACATGCAGACTGTCTGGCAATGTACATTGTGACTGTTTGGGAGGTACTGGATTCTTCTGCGGGACAGTGTACATTTGGACTACATGATGGATGTGAGGTCGTACGTGTACATTTCCATTTCACACTTTCCAGCTCTGTCAGGTGTAGTGGCCATGTTTCTGGGCATGTGCGGAGCCTGTTGTGTCCTCTGTTCTGCAGTGTCGGCTATGCGCATTGTACCACATTATCGTCGATGTGGGTGTGCTGTTCTTGCTATGTGTGTGTGCTGCAGTGTGCCAAGGGGATCTGGGACATGATCCTGGATAATTGTGGGTGTGCAGTGTGCTACACCTCTTTGTGCATGTGTGCCATTGTGCCCATCTCCCCCGTCCCCCAGTCCCTGTTCGTTCCACTCCCTGTTGATGTTGTGTCAGGTCCTCTCGAGCTGTGTCCGTACTCCCTACTCCTTGCACCGTCTACACACTGATGACTGTGGCCTGGGTTTCCTCCAGCTCCTCCTGTGGCGCAGGACTGCCACCTCCTGTCGCTGTTGCTGCCTTCCTGTTGGCAGCGGGTTTGTACCTGGTTTAGGTTGTCACGTCCTGCCGGCGCCTCTTGGCCTCCTGGGCACTCCGACTGCATTCCAGGTGGTCTGCTTGTGGGTCAGTTGCTGGTAGTGTCCGTGTCCTCCGTGACGCTGGTCTTGTTTTCCTGCGGTCTGCACCCCGTCTTCCTCTCCCTTTTCTCCTTGCCCTTCTCCGACCCAGTTGTTCCTTGCTGGTGGTCTGTGGGGGTTGTGGGGTTCACGTTGACCTCTGCGCTGGGTCAGGGTGCATCCATGTTGCTACGTGCTTTGGCTTGTTTCTGGTGTGTTGTTTCTGTGGTTTTTATGGTGCATTTTCCCGCCAGACGCATGGGATTTGCAGGCCTGTGGCTGCTTTTCGCTACTTTTTGTACCGCGATTGGCCTCATCGCATGATTTCTCGCGTTCGCGATTCGCATTTTTACGCTGACATTTGACGCATTACCTGGTGACTATCGCATGCTACCGCCTTGTTGTGAATTCCACGTTGACACCGGGTTATTTTCCCGCGATAGGCTGCGATATTGAAAGGTGCGTTATGCTACTCTTGCGGTAGTTATCGCACATTCTTGTGAATATACCCCAAAGTTGTCTAACTTTGCCTCCTCCACTTTTGCTAATGTTGATAAAGAAGAGGTATGGTCTATTCCAGAGATTTTGCTTCCAGAAAAAAATTGAACAGATAAGCAAGGTTTACTGTTACTCAAAACTTTTGGAAATATGATTTGGTTATTCTAAATGGAAGATCTCCAGTGGGTGAAGTTGCCTCATACTTTTCAGTCAGCTTCCACACAGATTCATCTGGATTATGTGATAGTGTCCTTTCAAATGTTTGGGCATTGCGAGAATCTGATGATATTTCCAATTGATATAAAGTGATCACAGCTTAGTTGGTACAACCGTTGCCTTTAACCTCCAGGAACTGGTTCCTGGGAATTCCTCTCTGAGCAAGATCGGATTTATTAAGTCAAATGGTTATTCCTTTTGGGCAGCTAAGAATATTGTGACCTTAAGTGACAAGATTAATGAAGTCTGTGCTCACCTTAAGGAATCCATATGGGAGGACCCTATATCCTTTTACGAATCCCATATGGATGAATTTCGTAAATTGAGCTCTAGGTCTGATGCCTCTCGGCAGTTGAAAAAATCTAACCCGAAATTGAAGGGACTAAATAAGAAAAGTTTCCTGGTAAGAAAACTGTATTCTCTGTTTTCTTCGATAAGACAGCACAAAATTGATTTCCTTAAATGTGCTAGGTGTTGTTTTAAAGCTCAAGAATGCAGGAGGTAATGTGATCTAAAATGGATCAACCTAAGAGAGGCTGCGAATTCTGGAGATTCACTGAAATATTGCATATTAATTGTCAAATATTGTGACGCTAGGGAGAATGCTCATGCAATTCCTATCCCAAAAAAAGTCTGGGTGTGTTACATCACTGAGTTGTACACAAGTAACACTGAGGCAGTTGACGCTTTGGTGCTGCATGTAGATGAAGAGATGCTAGTTCTGTATGGTGCTGCTTCAGTAAATGAAATCGTGGGGTTCATAAAGAACGTTAGATCTTCCGGGGCCATGAGATTCTCACTCTGGTCATCAAAAAGGAGTCTGCAGATTGGGGAGCCTTTCTTGTCCCATTGTTTGTTCATTGTTACTGCTCTGGAAAAATCCCTCCATCATGGAAGGTTAGTCTTATGGTACCTTTGTATAAAAATAGTCTCAAATCTTCCCAGGCAATTTTCAGACAGATAGCGCTGCTGGATGAGACTTGTAAACTCTTCACCAGGAGTGTGCAATGTCATTTACAACAATGGGCTAAAGAACATATCATCATTCCTCCGGAAAAAGCTGATTTTAGCAAGAATCATAGCAGTCTTGACAATATAGCTATCCTTCAAGTGATAATTGAAAAACATTCTCTTTCTCAGGGTATGCCTGTTTATTGACTTCTCCACAGCTTTTGATAAAGTAGATCATCAAATGCTGTGGAGAAAGCTCTCTTCTCTGGGTGTTCCACACCATCTATTAAGGCTTATTATGGAATTACATTCTTGATACCTGGTGCCAAATTTTGATGGGAGGGATGCAGGGCCTGATGTGTAAGGTTAAAATGCAAAATGGTCTGAATCAGGGCAGTTTATTGCCCCCCTGTTGTTTTCTCTGTATATCCATTACCTCTCAGGCACCCTCAGTATGGTAAAGGGCGATCCTCCAAGAATTAGTATGATGTCCATTAGTTCCCTGATTATATTTTGATGATGTTGCAATATTGGATTTAACTCCAATTGGCTTACAATGCCACCTTACTGCATTGACAAAGTACGCAGAAGCACACTTCCTGAAAATAAATATATCTAAAAGTAAAATCTTGATTTTTCGTGAGAATGTTTCATGAATGAAGTGGAAGTGTAATTGCTACCTAGGCTTTTATAAATGAGAAATTGTTGACTTGTATCTTTGGTAAGGTTTTCCCTAAGAGTGGGCAGATAAAGATCATATAACATTTTGTTCAAGCAGGGCCCTCTCTCTGGCAAACGCCTTTAATAGATTTTATAACACTTGTCGAAGGCATCATGTTGGGCTTGTCCTGTCAGTTTACGGGATTAAAATGCCCCCTTTGCATTGGTATGCTAGCAAAGTGTTGGATGTGAGACTTTGGGACTCCTTTGAGGGAATTGAAGGACACATTTTTTGACAGATATGTAATTTGAATACTCTGGCAGCTAGTCACACTCTCTGCTTAGAATTCGGTTTATTGTCTTATTATTCTTTATCTTTGGCCGCTGTCCTGAGGTGGGGAAATCGTTCCTGAGTGGAGAGGAGGGAACTCTGCTGGCAGCCTTGCTCCCTTAAAAAAAGAAAAGTCTGCCTGTTATAGGTCCCTTGAGCAGGCTAAAGACATTTTTGGGCTTGACTTGAATGTAGACTCCCCTATGCTTAAATCTATGCTAAAGAGCTATATAAAAACACTTCGTTTAAAATAAGTCAGGGGCAGAGACATTTCTTTATGCCAGTCAAACTCGCGTAATCTAGAGGTTCGGGAGAGCTCCTTCTGGATTAAACCTCAGCTTTATTTAATCTGGAATTTGCCTCATGGGGTCAGAAGGGTGACACTTTTACTGGGCATGGGTTTGCTCCCCCTCCGTATCATTACTGGTATATGGGATAAAATCCCGAAAGATTAAAGATCGCGCAAGCTTTGTCAGCTAAATATTCAAAACCTCAACCATGTACTTTTTGTTTGTCCTCTGTTACAGAATGTACGCCGTCACTTTTTGAGGCCTATGTTTCATAAACATAACATATGCACTGCCTTGGAGACCCTCAAGTCTGTAATGTTCCCACTCAATGAAATGGTCTGTAATTAGATCTATCAATTTTTTCAATGTTTTTTAAACATTTATTAGTGATCCTGGGTGCATCATTGGCTGGCTGTGTGGTATAATGCCTTTGCCCTCTCGTTAGGCCAGGGGTTATCAGTTAAGCATGGATATGTTTTATTGCTTGTTCATAAGAGTCTAAGGGGCCCATTACGATGGCGGGCGGAAGCACTACCGCCGTGCTGGCGGATGCAAAAACCACCAGTTACCGCCGGCACGCAGCAGTCCACACGCCCGCCCAATTACGATGCGAAAAGCAGGCCAAACACCGCCGGCAAGCCAGCAACACCGTCCGCCATCAAAGTGCGCCCGCACACGTAGCGGCGCAGCACAACTGACACACACCGTCCGACGAAACACGCCCCGCCCGGCGCATAAATTACGATGCCGCAAACAAACGGCTCCCACGGCAAAGAGACACCGCACGTGAAAGAGAGGCGGAAACACGGACGCAGAGCACGGACAACGAAGAAGCGGCACCCCGGGCATGAATCCAGCACTGCAGGCCCTTCCCATGCTTCTGCTGATGCACCACCAAGGACGCAACGTACCGCGGAGACGCAGGTAGGCACACACACAACAAGTGCACGCAAACAGCGCACACAGTGCAAGGGCGGAAAAAGCGGACAACCCCCCACCAGCGCGTGCACACTACACATCCACCATTGCATCCACATATGACACACAGGCCAAATCCAAACATCGCGGAACACATGTGTACACACCACCTGGGACTAGGAACCAACCACCCCGTCACGGCCCCAAAGCGCCGATGACGCCGCCACACATGCGCACAACGCAGAGGCCAACCGCAGCGCCATGCATGCGTCGCACACAGACACAGGGACACAACCAAGCAGCACACACACCAGCCCCACCCCGAACGCACATGACACGTGACAGGCCGGCCACAGACATGTCCCCAACGCCCAATTCACGGACAACACCCAACGCCACACAACCGACGCACACATGTCAGTGAAGTCACGCAACAGCAGGACACACCCCAGTGTAACAAACATGGCGAAGCACACAGCGGCGGCAACACCAACTAGGAGAAGCAGGGCCCCTTCGGGAAGAGGAACGCCAGTACCACACTGAAAAACCCATACCACCCTGCACATATGAACAAGACACATGAAACGGAACACCAAAGAGCCCGGGGACCGACAACAGGTGGCCCAAGAATTACATCCACACACAAGGCCCAACGCAGAGCGGAAAGGCAGCCTGCCGCCCACACAAGGGAGAGCAGACAGCACTGAATGACCTTCCATTCCAACTCCGAAACCACAGCCCTACGACAGAAGCCGGTGAATACAGCCATTGTCCAAGAATAGACCAACACAGGCATGCCGAGGAGACCGACCACACGGCAGATAGCGCATATCACAGAAGCACACAACGGACGGGGAAGAAAGAAGAAAACACTCCCCATGTCGGCCACATGCAAGTTAATTGGAAGGAGTCACACAGCACTGACCTTGAACTGTCTGAGAAGCATGTGGGAAGAGGGCCCGTGTCCTCCAAACAAGCCAACAGAACACAAGTCCTGTCTCCCTACGACTACACAGAGCTCACAGCAACCTCGGAGCGTGCACATTGCAGACTGCACACACAGCCGGAGCACGCCACCACAACGCACCGCTGCGAAATGGCAACCGCAACACACCTACCCAACTACGCCGAAGAGCTCAAGCTGTACCAAACCAGCACGATACATACATTGGGATGCGATCTCCTGTCCCTGCTGAACCTAAGTTACCGACTGACTTACCGCATCACATTGTTCAGCTGCGTCATGCCCGTCTTCTACTGTCGGAGGTGTCCCTACCAGCATCCCGTCGAGATATGCCTCTCCAACCCGGCATGTCTGAAGGCGGACCTGCTACCACTACTCCTCCCTCTGGACGCACACGACAGGGCCTGCTCTGCCTATGGGGGCATGGCGTATGTGGCCAACATCGCACGCGCACTGAAATGGAACCACTGTGCCTCCACACGACGGATCATCGAGAACAGCTACATCGAATGTCACCCAGCATGCCCCATCATGGTCCTCCAAGGGACAACCTACGAACAACACCTTGACAGCCACCATCCGCTTCATTGGCTGGCAAACATGTACACCACCAATGACATGGAAGCCCTGCTGGACGGCATCGCATACCTGACAACCTGTAAATACGTCGGACCACAACGCAGGTTCCCCGAGTGACCTATGAAGTCCAACCCCGCACCCATGCTCAGCTTCCGCACGGACTGGCCAGTCACCACCACAACAGCCATACCAAACGACCGGCAACTGTAACCACACCATCAACGACATCGCCATGACATCGGATATGACCGGGACATGCACACTGTTCCCCATCACATCCAGGAACACCGCATGCATCGTGGGAGGCAGTGGCATGGGCTCTGTGCATCGCACCCACATGGACGGAACTGCACGAACAACCAGGACACGACATGGATCCAGCGCACATGGACACACACACCGCTCAGTGGACATGAATAGGTCGCCTGGAGTCTGTGGGTGCTGCACCCTCCCACCCCCGCCCGGGAATCCCATACCAGGACCTTTGCATGGACGACAAGTGCATACAACAACAACACGACCCCAGTGACTGTGACATGTCCAGTAACCACCACAGTGCAACAACAAGTGGCACGCCGCTGCATGCACGCAAGCACATGCCCTGATGTCATCTCACATGCATGCGTGCATGAGGAACAACCGCAGCAAACCTGTCACATGGAACTGAGATGGACTGTGCCCATGATGCCGAGCGGTCTGGTAGGCTACATGTATACCGTCTGTGTCAAAGTCCGCAGCTCCGCAGCTATACGTAAATGTACATTAGCACAGCCTTGGCCAAGCAGATGTAACCCCACACCCTATCCCATTTGTAATCATGCTCAGTATATCCTCAATATGTATTCCGCTGCCAGTAGTGTCCACTATACTGCATCACAGAGGACAGAAGACTCAATATAATGTTTGAAACCAGAACTGTCTCCGCTGACTCATTTCACAAGTACGAATGAGAGAGGATGAGAGTATGTGAAGTACACGGCAGTCGTGACATGACCATGTAGTCCACTGGTATTGGATGTCAACGCAAATGAGTAGCACTACTGTGGAAGACACACATGTGTCGTGTGAAGTCGTATGGACGCAGTGCTCAGGTGGGTGGGTGCGACGGGTAGATGCGCACATGCCAAGTTGGAGCACGCCGTGTTGGGAGGGCTCATGAACAGTACACCACCGCTTCCCTGGGCATTGTGAGAGGACACCTGTCGGGGGAGTGAACACGTGTGTGCACAGCAGCCGGGCACACGTACAAAGCGGTACCAGGCGCACCTCAGCCCACCCTCTGTGGACGAGCTGGATCCTGTTGTGCGCCCGCCATGCCCCTTGACAAGGCACACACAGCCCCAGTCGACCAGGTGTAACCCCAACATAGTCAATCCGCACAGGCGATACAGGGCACGGGATGGCAGTGGAGCATGGTGTGTGAGAGGTCTCCTCGCGCTCCTCCTGGTCATATCACGCAGGCAATAGAACCTCAACGTCCAGCATGGCAAAAAGTCAAATGGAAGTGTAGGGGGACGCACCACAGCACGAGCAGCACTGACGTCACGGGAGGTGGCTCGCACCATCCCATCCATTGCCCATCATACCAACCACGCCACATGCCATTGCGACTAAGTGCAAGCGCGTGCGCCACCACCCCTGAGCCCTCCCCAGAGAGGCCAAAGAGTGAATGTGTGGGCCATCAGCCACAGACGGACGCGGCATGGCCGCAAGGGCAGCCACAGCCACTGGGTGTCGCAGGTGGCGGATCCGGAAGGCGAAGACTGTGATGCATAGTCCATGCAGGCCGGGTCTCCATTTGGGGCACCACGCAGGTGGACGGTGTCCCGCCACACATCATACCCTGAGACAGCCCACTCGTGCAACTGGACCCACACATACACTCCTTGCCCTCTCTGGTGCGAGCTTGGGGCTGCCTGTGCAAGCGCTAGCCTCGCAGGTGAGCATGCATATTGGGGGGCGAGGGGAGGACATGAGGGCTGGGGCGAAGATGACTGTATCACTGTCAGTTAGTACAAGGGATGACCCAGATGTGGAAAGGAAGAGACGTGTCCCGTGTGTACTGCAACTAGTCGCCAATCCAACTACCCCCCCATGTCCGGAATGTAAGCCCGCACCTAGGCCCGCCCATCCGCCACATCGAACATACCACCAGCACGACAACCTTCCCATTCAAAACACTGACTGGGGGTGGCGACCAGTGAACAATCATGTGTAGCCTACCCACGCGTACATGTGGGCCCTCCATGATCCATGTCACCTGCGGCAAAGACATGACATGCGCAATGAGGGAAGTGAGGAGAGCTGTCCGCCCCACGCGCAGAAGGTGCATCAGCTCCACAGACCCAGCAGCGAGTCCAGCAGGGGTCACATGTGCAGGGGCAGCTGTGCCTGGTGTGAAGGCACATGCATATAGACAGCACATCGACCAATGTGTAGTCTGCCCACATCCACAGTCCATCATCATGCGGACATAGGAATTGAACACAGGGCAACACATCTTAGCTGGTGCACCCACCGTGACCAACAATGCGCAATCATCGACGTACCCGCCCTGTGCATGGCCCCCCACCCAACGGAGGCACATCCAGTGCCACCATCCCACACACACAAGCCTTCCACGGAACATGCTGTGTCCAATGGTCAGTACAGAGTCAGCGCCCATCTGGTGGATCCTGAACAGGAGACACATGCACACACATGCCAGCTCCCACTATGTACGACTGCCACCTGGCACGTGCAATGTAACCTCTCACCTGTGACGTGTGACTGCAAGCACACAGCCGTCTTGGCATGGGGCTGTCAATGTGGACACCAGTCAATGTTTCGGGAGCTGTGATCCGTACAGTGCTGTACATAGGGTGCAGTGCTGACACCTACTACTGTCTCATATCCCCTCGTGCCACAGGTCCCACTTGTATTGGCCGCTCAGCCCGTGCCCACATCGTCGTCGTCGTGTGCCATACTCATCCAGCCTCGGAAGCAGTACCATGCTCAGCAGACACTCATGTTGCCGTGGCGTTGCCGCTTGACGAATATGCAGTCAGTCCCCATCAGCACGCCCCGCAAGTCATTGGGGCCTAGATCCCCATGTGCATGCACATGGCAGTGGTATGTCTCACTTGCCATTGCCATTGTTGGGAGACCTGTGTAAGTGTATTGTGGCCGTGCCGTCCCAGCTTGACAGCTGGGCTGTGGCTCATGTGCTTGCTCAGTCATGTCAGTGATGTGTATGCGAAATTGCTATGTGCCGTGTTGCTTTGACATGTGTCCTCTGTCATTTAACCCAGGCGGAGACCGAACATTGACCGCCCATACCAATTGCTGGCGGACATGGACGATACAGAGGTAATCAGGAAGTTTCGGCTGGACAGGCCAACTCTGCATCGACTGTGTGCCATGTTAGAGCCCCATCTCCGTCCCTGCAGGGTGTATCCGACTGCTGTCACCCCCACGGCTAAGGTGATGGCCGCCATGCATTTCTTCGCCACTGGGTCATTCCAGCACACAGTGGGCAGTGGAGGAGGGATGTCCCAGCCCATGTTCAGCAAGGTGCTGAGGGATGTACTGGCAGCCATGATGCTGTACCGGAACAGGTACATCAGATTCCCCAGGGCTCGTGAATTGGCGGCAGTGAAGGGTGCATTCTATGCCCTTGGCAGAATCCCACACGTCGTGGGAGCCATTGACTGCACTCATGTTGGCCTTGTTCCACCACAGGCCACTGAGCACCTGTACCGCAACAGGAAGCACACGCACTCCCTGAATGTGCAAGTGGTGTGCCTTGCGGACATGGTGATCACCCACGTGTGTGCAAAGTTCCCAGGCTCGGCCCATGACGCACACATAATGCGCAACAGCATCTTGCCACTACTGATGGCCAATCTGCAACAGGATCGTGGCTGTATTGTCGGTGAGTATGTGGAGTGGTGTAGCGTGCTGGTTGTGCGATGCTGTCCCCTGTCCAGTTGGAATAGCAACGGTTCTCTGTGTCCCTCACACCCAGGTGACTCTGCGTACCCGAATGGGGCATGGCTGCTCAGTCCATTGAGGAATCCTCGCACCCCAGCAGACGATCGCTACAATGAGGCACATGGGAGGACCAGACGTGTGGTCGAGCGTACCTTTGGCCTCCTCAAGTCCAGGTTCAGGTGCCTGGACCGCACCGGGGTGCACTGGCGTACTCCCCACAGAAGGTGTGCCAGATAGTGGTGGCGTGCTGCATGCTGCACAATCTGGCCATTCGGAAGCAGATCCCCCTCATTGTGGATGACGGAGATCAACCAGGGCCCCAGCCCGCAGACCAGGACAGCTCGAGTGAGGTGGACAGCGGAGAGGAGGAAGCTGGGAATGTGCGCCAGCAGCTCATCGCCCGCTACTTCACTTGACGGTGAGTGTCCATGTACGACGGATGATGTGTCTGTATCTATGCAGGTGTGTGTGTGCTGTGTCAGGGTGGCCGTATGTTCACTGCGTGCAGTGTGTCAACGCTCCATGGCCAGGGTAGTATGCCACTGTTGGTGGCTGTGGCATTGTGCCCTATTGCTCTGTGCGATGTGTGTACATTGCTTGTAGTTGTTGACATGTACTGTGTGATGGGTGTGTGACACACTCATTGAATGTGCTCCTGTTCTGTCTCCCACCCCTAGGTCCCTACAGGCCCTCCGGATTCCATTTCCATGCCACGCATCAGGTGCCTTTCCGCCCAAGGTGGCCGTTGTATTCCGTACAATAAAGACACAGGGCACAAACAGCAGTTAGTGAAAAAGGTGCATTTATTACAAACTGTGACATGTGATTGTGTGTAAGGTGATGACAAAAGTGGTGCGTGCAGTGACAATGAGCTGTCGGTCATGGCTGCGTGATGATCAGGGTGTACCCACTGGTTCTATGTCCATAGTCCAACACACACATGCCATCCAGATGGCTGTGTGGAGTGGGATCGTAGAGCAAGTCAATGCAGTGGCTGGTCAAGGAAGGCTGGCGGAAGGCTGGCTGGCTGCCTCACTTGCGACTGGAGCGTGCGAAGTCCTCCCGGGAGATCTGTTTCCTCTTCGGACGGCCCCTTCCACGTTTGGGAGGGGGTGTGTGGTGGCGACCTGCTGGTGGTGGGTGAGGTGTGCTCACTGGCTGTGGACGCAGGGGAAGTGGACACTGCTGGCCGACCCTGCGCCCTAGCAGGTGGTGGCGGAGGTGGTGTTGCTGGCCTTGCCTGTGACCCCACCGCCACCACCAGCTGGCCCATGAGGTCCACGAGTTGGTCCATACGGGACACGAATTGGCCCATATGGGCGTCCATGGACCTCAGCACCCCCAGCACCTCCCGCGTGTCAGTAGCAGACCTGGCCCATTGTCCTTGGGCCTCTTCATAGGCCCCAAGGACTCTGGCCATTTGAGGCAGGGCATGGCTCCCAGGGGAGGCTGGCGTTTCCCTGACCCTGCTCCTCCTACCAGTCCTGCTGCCACCGGCCTGCCCACTAGCCACATTGCTCACCACGGTCCTCGCTGTGGCTCCCAGGGTGGATCCAGTCGGCCGGGCCACCACCTGCGCTGGGGCTGGTGCCAGCGAAGACGTGGTGGTGGTGGAGGCGGTGGTGGTCGGTGCGGCGATGGTGGCGGTTGCGGCAGTGGTAGTGGCCGCAATGACCGTGGGTGTGGCCGCAACGACAGTGGCAGCAGGGGACTGGGACTGTTCAGCATCCCTGGATGATGGGTTGGTGGGTAGGAGGGGTCCTGGGGAGCGGCTGGGCCCTGCCACGCCAGATGGGCCAGCTTGGTGGTCCGTGTCCGAAGAGGTGGACAGATCCTCCAGATCCGTGTGTCCTCGTTGGGGGCTTGTAGGCTGGCTGTGCTGGCTGCTGTCTCCATCCCCAGCGTCCAGCAGTTCGTCACCTGTGGAGAGAATGAGATTTGTTATTGTGTTGCACCTGGCGAAGTATGTATTAGTCGTCTGACATTGGCAGTTCGTGCAATCTCGTACATGGGTTTCCCGGAGGCGAGTGTGTGGCTGTGGCATCTGTAGTTGTGTGTGCTAGGCAATGGGACTGTGTGCTGTGCACATGTGGCATGGGACGGATTGGCCATGCCGATGGGTGTGTTGCTTTGCCCCTACTCATTGTGACTCTGGTGTATGCGGGCTCCTGGCCCATCCTGGGTCTGGTTTGTACTTTGCTTTTGGAGTTCAAATGGAACGCTTAGGAACGCATATGGCAACATGGGGGCCATGCCCCAGATTCGCATTTGGGAGGGGATATGCTTTTGGGGTACATGCTGTGAGCCATGGGTGCCGAACGTGACATGTGTTGTGGCAGCATGACAGTGCATGGTCTGAGGTGTGTGCATGCCTGACATGCCCTGCATATTTGCTGTCTGTTGTGGTTACTGGACATGGCATTGGACGCATCGTTATGAGTGAGTGATAGTTGTGTGCCAGCCAACGTATTGCAGTTGTCCCATCTCCTTGGTGTGCGTGCTGCCCTGTGCCATGTGCATCACTGCAGTGCTCGGGGGGTGTGGCCCATGTTGTGTGTTGTTGCTCACAGTGTGTCGTGCGCTTAATTGACTTCTGGCACATGGTTGGTCATGGGCATGTGTCTTAGCGTGACTGCTGTATGTGTGGCAGCTGTGCGGATGACATGCCTTTCATGAGACTGGGGCTGACGGATGGGATGGATGGTATGTTGTATGTGCATGGTGTGTCTGTGTGTTTGATGGGTTCAGTGGTGTTCGTGTGCATTTCTGTTGTTCCGCTCTGTTGCGTCTAGTGTTGTTTGTCTTACATAGGCGTAGTTGTGGGGTGTGTGGTTGACAGGCAGTAGGGGCTACATGGACAGGACTTCAATGGTGTTTCGGTTGTGTGTGATGAGTTGCACAGTGGCTGCCGTGTGGGACTATATTCAGTGTGGCTTGTGCATGCAGACGTGGCTCCTTGGGTGTTGCTATGTCTGTGATGGGTCATGTGGGGTGTGAGTCTGCTGTTCATGTCCGTGTGCACATTGTTCACTTGTTCGTGACGGTGGGCGGTGCTGCGTGTTCGTGTGCTACGTGACATGTCCCATGTGTTGGTGGTGTTATGGTCCTCATGCCTCCAGTAATCCAGCCCTGTCCAGTTTCCCACCTGCAAGTTGTTCGTGCGTGCACTGTACTGGATGCCACATGGCTCTTAGCGGGGGTGCTCCATGTTGCAGGTCTGTGGGGGTGGGGGGTGTAGTGGGTCGTGGGGTGGCTGTACACCCACTGACACCGATTGCTGTGGACCGTGATGTCTGCCTTTCGGCTGTCATTGTGCACTGCGGTGGCTGACACGTGGGTGTGGGGTGTGGGGGATGCTCCTCCTTGCTGTGCTGTGGGACTGGGGCCTGGTGTGTGTTGTACTTGGGCTGTCCACCGTCCCACCCACTGCACTTTGTGTTCCTGCCACTTACCTGTTACTTGTCGGTTGGTGCAGCTGTGCCTGACACATGGGTGTGGGGAGTGCTCCACCTTGCTGGTCTGTGGGAGTGGGGGCCTGGTGGGTGTTGTACTTCAGCTGTCCCCCCTCCGACCCACTGCACTTTGTGTTCCTGCCACTTACCTGTTACTTGTCAGTTGGTGCAGCTGTGGCGGACACATGGGTGTGGTGGGTGCTCGTTGTGGCGCTTCTGGCATATTTGTGGACCTGTTGGTGGTTACGTGGCTGGCTTAGTGTACACATGTCCCCACGCATCTTACAGTTGTTCGGTTTGGCCTGTGTGTGGTAGTGTCTGTTGCATGTGCGTGTGATGTGTTGTGTATTGTGTGCTGGACATGGGGGTGTTTGTCCCTGGGAGCTGTGGCATGGTGGTTGCGCATGTGTGTACATAGCGGTGTGCTGGTATACATTAGTTTGTACTTACCAGCCTCCACTCCCCTGCTAATCCGGCGAGGATCTCCGGATGTATTACGACTCGCACCTTCTCCTCCCACGCTTTGAAGGTCTTAAAGAGCGCGGGATTCCCTCCGCCAGTGACGGCAGCCAGCTCTCTGTTTTTGCCCTCCTTCTTCTTGACCAGGCTCTTTACGTCATTCCAACGTTTGTTTATCTCGGTTCTGTTCCTGGGCAGGGTCTCGACTGCATTGACCTGGTCTACGATCCGGGTCCACATTCTGTTTCTGGTGGCTAGTGGTGTGTGCTGGACCATGTTCCCATAGATTTGTGGGTACACCTTGATGATCTCGTCGACCATGACCGTCAGCTCCATGGGCGTGAACTTGGGCATCCTTTGTGGTGCCATGGTGTTTGTGGTGGTGGTGCGGTGTGTGTTGTGTAATGTGCAGGGGGTTTGTGGTGCCGGTGTTTGGTGGTGGTGGTGGTGGTGGTGGTGGTTGTGATGTGTGCGTTTCTGTGGTGTGCTGCTGTCCTTGCTGTGTCACTGTGTCCTCTCCTCTCCTCTCTGGTTTGCAATGTAGCAAGGGGTTGTGGTCTGTGGGAGTGCTGCTTTTGTACTCACCTATGTGGGTGTGTCCTCATGGTCTGTTGTTTTCAGGTGTGTTGTGTCTGGGGTTCTGGCCTTTGTATTTTTTGTTTGTCCGGGGGGTGTTTTCGGGATGTGTACTGTGCTTGTGTATTTGTGCGTGCCTTGCTGTGTGGACTTGTTGGCCATGTTGTGTGCTATTGGTTTTGTGTGCGGATGGTTTCTGTGCAGGTACGTGGGCGCCATGGCTTCTGCCGTGTCGATTCTCATCGGCGTTGTTTGCGCTGGCGGGCGGTATTTTTGTTGTTTTTCCGCGCTCATGGCGGTGCGATCGTAATTTCACGTGCGGTGTGTCGGCCGTGTGGGCGGGCGGTTTTGTGTTGTCGTGCGTGTTTCCGTCCGTGGCGGGCGGTTTGACTCCGACTCGGACGATGGCGGGCGGTATTTTGTATGATTTTTCCGCCGATGGCGGTTTTCAGTTTGTGTACTCATAATGGCGTGGTCGGTGTTCAGGCGGTGTGTGCGGGCGGATTTTTGCCGCTTCCATGCCTGGCGGATTTATTTACGCCGGGTATCGTAATGTGCCCCTAAATTTTCAATATTTGCATATCTTATGTTGCACTATGTATGTCATCCTTTTCTAAGGTCAGTGCTGTACTCTGAACAATACATGCCGCCTTTGTTACAAATTGCACATTGTAACTTTCTAAGGCCTCTGTTTCTTAAATAAAGTTTATGCACTGCCAGGGATGTCCACAAGTTGCTAATGCTCCTTCCAATGGAACATTTTGTAATAAGATCGAGCAACGCCTTAAAAATTTCCTGAACATTTATTAATGATTCTGGGTGTATCTGTGCTGGTTTGAGTTGTATAATGCTATTGTCTTTGCTTTAGGCCGGGGATTTGTTAGTTAAGTATGGATATGTTTTAATGCTGTATCTATAAGACCTCAAACTTGCATATGTTACATATGTGTGACAATTCTTCTCTATGGTCAGCACTGTTCATTGAATAAGACTTGTCCCCTAATCTTCAGGTCCCTGTTGTTCAGATGCTATTGGTCTTGTTCTCTCAGTTAATTCTAGATTTAAATATGCATTATTTGTACATCTCATATTGCACTATACACAATGTCACTTTTCAAGTCTGCAATTTATGTAAAGGTTGGAGGAATTTCTTTTATAATGCCTGTTTATTATATATATGTATTGCTGTTTTTCTTTCTTTAAAACTGTTGTTATTTGTTATGCGGACCTTTTTTTCCCCTCATCTATCCAACACTTTCCCTACTGTTGCACTGGCTGTAGTGGGAAATTTAAGTTTAAATATTTTTAAATAGTTTAGTGTTTTAATTTATAATAGAAAGTTTTTTTAATTATGTTTTATGTTATTGGTATATATATATATATATATATATATATATATATATATATATTTATTTGTACATTTTTATATGATTATAAAATAAATTAAAATTAAAAGTGTAGTAATTGTTTTAAAGTAAATATATATATATATATGTATATATATATATATAAAATCACCAAAATCCTTCGTCTGCTCGCAGCGCCAATCCACACCACTTCAGCAACAAAGGATTCACGAACCACCAAAACTGCAGGCAAGTCAAAGCTTTATTCCTGTTTCCTAATCCTGATTACGCGTTTCGGGCACCACTTGCCCTTGTTCACACAATCAAAACGATAGAAACACCATATATATATATATAATTATGTATGTGTGTTTAACTTTTTTAATTAAGTTTATTTGTTATATTTGTTAAAATGTATATTAAATCTAATTTATTTTGTTAAAATTAATTTTATTTAATATTTTATGTATATATAAAAATCGATATTTTGTACAACTATATTTTTTACATCGATATTTTTTTCGATATTTTTGTACTTACCTGTTTCAGTTTAGGGAGTCGATATTTTTGTATTCAATATTTTTACAGTCGATAATTTTTACATCAATATTTTAGAGATCAATGTTGTGTCAGTGAACCGATTATTTCATTGTAGTGTGATAATTCACTTTGCTCGAATATGTTGTTTAATGCTAGTTCTGATATCTTGACTTTCCAGTTATTTGTTTCTAAACAGTAAACAAGGTTTCACTGGAACATAAATCGGTAAAACAGATTAGGGTTTCGACCTTGATTTTTTTTTTGAATAACATTTAATAAAGTGTAAGTATAGTATATAAGCTACATTAGAACGATACTGGGAGAAAGAGTAATCTTTGCTAACAGGGGATAGTGAGCTGAAGGTTGCGCAGAGGAAATCTGTAAACATTTTATTTTTTTGAAGGCTGAAGGAATGCACAGCGAGCTCCTGATTGCACATTGCCCTACCTGGAGACACAGTAGCTGCTGAGAGTGGAGCCAGAATCAACAGCTGACTTTTTACAGAACAATAGCTCTATTGTCCCACCAAGTTATGCAGATGAGAGCAAGGCCATCTAAGAAACTTGCTGATGCAGATTTTGGTGATACGATTAGCTTTGTTAGAGATAGAAAAAGGAGGGTTGGAGAACCTATTTGCTTTTCAGTTTATTAGCCAACGTCATTGCCACTATCATGTTTGTTTTCATAGCAACCAATATAGATATTTTATGTACTTGGATAGGTTTTTTGATTTTAATGAAGTCATAAAGGTATAGTCCTAGTGTGAATTATTGCATGTGTATATTCCTAGAGTGAATTCTTGAGTGTGTCTGTTCATAATGAAAGGAAGTTTGGAACCTACTAATACCAAATATTACTGTAAGTCTCTTAGGATTGATTGGTGCCTCATAGGCATCTTCTCCATGTAATGTTCAGTGGGTTGCATGGGTTACAGCCCACTCACTGGGTTCTCTGTGTCATGATGGTATGTTGACTAAGACTGCGCTGCCAAAGGGTCTAGAGAATCCACATCTCAGGCCATATCCCAGAGAGATAAGAGAAACTGTATCAAATAGGCTTTCAAAAGAAGAGTTTGCTTCAGAATTTAGACATTGACAGGTAATAGAGTTTTTATTCATATGTATTGTTATTCTGTCAGCAATATCAAGATAGAATTTCACTGTTGAGCTGCTGTCCTCTAATAGTCAATGTATGTGTTTACACTTTACTCTGAGTTTTAGGCAATCTCTAAAAGATTCCTGGGAATACTGCTTTTCTTGTGACCTTGGCACGTAAGGAGTAAGTGACCAAGGAAGGTGGAGATATATTAGTTATTTAAAAGCTTCTGCAGAGACATTAATAGAAATGTACTCTTCTAGGGGACATGATCTAAACATGCTGAAGAGAGGTTAACAGTTTTTGATGGGGAAGGTATTCTATTCATCACTTCTCAGGAAAGTGTGAAAACTCTGATAATAAATTATAAAGAGGAGTGATTGTGTTATTTTAGACTGGTTGTTACTGATATGATCAGCCAGGTTGGATCTAATGTAAGCTAAATCTTTGGAAAAGTGTTTAAGCTTCTGAGAGGGGCCATCAATTTTATAGATGAATAAAATACATTTAGGGGGTAAAACCGTCTCTTTGTGAGTGGCCCCTCACATTATTTAAAGTGATTGGAGGAATGAAAGATGGTTCTATGAGGAAAAATATGGACCATCAATTTATGATATCAATAGTTGATCTAGCTCATTGAAGTGATGCCAACGTAGACCTGATTCAACATGCAGTGACGTAGTAAGACGAAACTGAATGAAACGGAACCTACCACTCTGATTTGGCAGGAAAAGGCAATTATGATCTCTTTACCCGTTACCAATCATATAATAACCAAATCTGTGGTTCCCCCAACCCAATTTCCCCCGAACTAATATCTTCAAATAAAATACCTTTATCCAGAGCTGTAGTAGTGATCTCCAAAAACGAATATACTTTGATTAGTTGAATGAAATACTCCCTTTCCTGGTGTGACATATCCATTGATCTCACAAAGCCTTGTGTCACTAAACATATATTTAAGATATGCATCAATAGTGTAAAATGTATATAGCAGAGAAGTTTCTTGCCACCTAAATTTATTTCTAGAGAAAGGGTTCCAAGAGACTCACCAAAGATAGGACTGTCCTATCTTTTTACTTGCAGAGACTCTGCAGTCATGAAGATAATACTAGTAAAATACTTTACATATTTTTGTGAATAGCAAACAGTCGTAAACTTACACAAACGTTTAGGTTTACTTTTGTGAATCAGGCCCTGAATCTGAAGATAGAAATCTTGACTGTCAAAGGCATGAAAAGTATCCGCCCTATAGGAGGACTTCGGTGGCGGCAAATTTTGAATTTTGCAACTCAAAAAGCTTTTCTGGCCCAAACCTACAGCTTCAGCGGGAACTTGCCCACCGGCTATCCAACTTCGAGACTACTTCACCGACTACAGCATGCAACCTTCTCTCTATGGTGTATTACTACTTCTATTTTTAGAGATGAAGTTAGAAGGCGAAATCCTTGACTGGGATGACCCACTTGGTGTAAAAGACCTCTGCTCTATGACAATTGTCCTGAAATCGTGTCGATGCCCATGTCAATCACAAAAGGTGACTTCATATTGCTGGTTTGCTATTCTATTTTAATCATTTTTTGTCAGTTTTCTCATAAAAATTTCTGTACTTTAGGAACTTGTTGTGGGATTATTATTGTGTTGTGTTTTGATGTTTCCATTGTTTCGATACTCTTAAACACTATGCACATTATTCCTTTAATTATGCCTGTCTGATCTCTGCCATAGGACCCAGGGTTTGAACCCAGGTTTATGTATTGATTATTATTATTATTTATAATACATAATGTAGCATGCATAGAAAGAGGAAGTAACAAGGATAAATAAAGATATTTTTCCTCGTTATGCCTAACTTGGGAAGGTTTAACATTTTGATGCATTTCAAGGTTAACTAGCTTTAGTACATCTGGAAATGCACCAAAATCCATAGGTGGTTGCATTGGAACGCCCATGCTCTACCCTTGGATTGCCATCCCAACACAAGGTAATGCAAGGGAGCACTATGCACTGTGTTGCATTGCTATGTATATATTAAACCAAACAAAGAGGCTTTCCATGGCTTAGTAAAAACAAAAATGATTTTGGCATCTGGGCTGTGCCACAAAATCATAGTAACTCTGCCTCTTCATATTTCCAGTTTAACTTTCATTAAAAAGCATGGACTGAGTTCTACTTGCATTATGTATTTATTTGAAGCTGCGTGTGAAAAAATACTCAGTTTAGGTTTTACCTGGTACAAACTTCTATTTATAGACGAAAATCGTAGCTATAACGCACGTTTCATTTTTTCAAACGATTTTAAGTGTGTGCGCGGATCTCTTATAAGTGCAATTAAATACGGTACATCCAAAAATGGCTCCTTTTTCAAAAAATTCGTTATGTGCAGTATTAGTCACCATGAGAAAGTATTTTACTTCTGTAAAGTGAATAAATTGCTCTAAAATAAAAACTGGATGGTGTGCATTGAGCCCACGCTCTAAAACTGGAGATAACTGATGTAATTAGTCAGTGGAAATGTACCTCTTCAAATGCCATGGTGTTTCGAGCCAGACTGACCCCTGACATTGTGACTTAGGTGTGCTGCTTCGATCAAAGAACAATATGAAAGCATTCTCTCTTGCATGTGAAGGGAAAAAATGACAATGAACTCAGTGGTAAAAGAAATTGTTCTACATCTAAGAAATCCTACTGAAGACAGATTAGTATTGATTTCTCGCTCTCCTTAACTTGAAGGAACCTCAACTACAAAAGTGGTTTGACTGTGAACTTCACATTCATTTTCACTTCAGGTATTAGCGATCGATAACGTACACCACAGATGTTGCAAGAAAACTTGTCTATTTAGAAATCCACTGATACACTGGAGAGTTGGTGGGTAGGCGAGTCCATGCATAATGCGGACTTTCCCTACAGCAATGAGTGCCAGAGTTTTATGGACATCCGTTCAGAATCATAGAAATCAGGTGCATCCTTTATCATTGGCATTAAGAGTAAAAATAGCACAACTTTTATCCAATATAATAAACAAAACAACAATATCATAAACGGAACAAATAACATACCAAGCCTGTCTCCCTTCTGTATTTGTTTTATTCTTAAAATGTCATTTTAATTTACCTTTTATTCTACATGTTGCACGATGTTGCTTTTAATCACATTTTAAAAATAATAGCATTGATCTGGTGCTTACATAGTATTTCACGTAACCCTCTTCCAAAATAAGTGTTTTAATGAGCAGGGGATAGGATGTGGTCTCACGGCTAGAGCTGCCGACTTTGGAGCGGGGAAACCAAGGTTCGAGCCTCGGGGTCGACTCCACATCCTGTGATTCTGGGCAAATCACTTAGGGGCAGATTTACAAGCCACTTGCGCCGCCGGTGCATCACGTTGTGTGGCGCGCCAGTGGCGCAGCCTTCTAAGTGATATTTACCAGAACAGGTAAAGTCACCCTGCGTGACTTAACCTAAAGTCACCCTGCATGACTTAACCTGCTTGTAAATATCACCCCTGTTCACGCAACACTTTGCGTGTTAGGGGCATGACATGGGTGTTGCTGTGGGTGTTCCCACGCAACACCCATGTCCACTGATGCATTTCCAGATCTATGAGAAATCGCAAATCTGGAAATGCGTCAGAATGCTACGCCACCCTAGGGGTGGCGTAGCGAGGAGAAATGTTTTCATTTCTCCTCGTTTTTTTCCTCTTTCAATGCGTGCTGCATTCTACAGCACACATTGGAAGAGGAAATCACCTCAATTGATTGTTTTTGTGCAGGAAAGGGCACCTTCCTGCACAAAAACAATCTCCCCACGACGCAGGCATCCTTGCACCATGGTGCAAGGGTGCCTGTGCCGGCGCATGGCAGCAGTTTGTGCGCCAGCGCAGGGGGAAGCACAGAGATGCGACATATTGTTGTAAATATGTCGCATCCCTGGGCTTCGAAACTAATGCAGCGTGGCGCAGCAAAATGACTTGGTGCACGGTGCTGCGTTAGTTTCTTGTACATCTGCCCCTTAATCTCCCCGTGCCCACCAAAAAATGAATGTGTCCTTGTGTAATGTAAAATTCACTCACACTACAAGCAAGAAAACCATCACGTTCCTTGATCTAGATATAACAAACGTAAATGGCAAACTTGAAACCAAGACCCACTTCAAAGCCACAGCAAGGAACTCCCTTCTCCACTACACCAGCTTCCACCCTCGGACTCTAAGGGAAAATCTACCCTATGAACAGTACTTAAGGTTGCGCAGAAATTGTAGCAACCTGCAAGACTTCAAACACCAAGCTCAGATATTGTCCTCCAAGCTGAAAGAACGTGGATACCCAGACAGGATTATAAACAATGCTAAAAAGAGGGCACACAATCAAAACAGGGAAGGACTCCTTGAACAGAAACCTCAGACAGAACCAACTATCCCCCTAACATGCGTGACCACTTATAATCCAGTATCAAACCAGGTCGCACGCATCATCCAAAAACACTGGAAAATACTGAATAGAGGGAAGCAACAATGGGAGAAGCCACTGTTTGCATACAGGAAAGGGAGAAGCCTCAAAGACAGTTTGGTGTCCACCAGACCCCAGCAGCACACAAGATCAATCAACACCATACACAATGCATGGGGGCTCCCAAAAGTGACTGGGCACCACCCTTGTGGTGACTGCAGTGTGTGCCATTTAACAAAAACCACCAAAAGCCTGAATCTAAAACCAGGTAAAATATTCCAAATACGTAAGCACACAAACTGTAACACTACTAATGCCATCTACCTCATCACATGTCCTTGTGGTTTAAGGTACATAGGCATGACCAGTCGCAGGGTCAAGACACGTATCTGCGAACATAGGAGCAGCATTCGTTGCAGACGCAATACAACACGAATGACGAACCATTTCCTTGAAAAAGGGCATACAACAAATGACATGGAGTGGTTTGTTATTGAGCAACTGGAGCCAAATACCACCAATGTACAGCAACAACTTCTGGAGAAGGAGCAACGTTGGATATACCGGCTGTCCACCCATCTCCATGGATTGAACGATAATATACCATGGAATAGTCTGAACAAATGATCTATTTGCTTGCCATACTTCCACTGTGCATCTTATCACACTTACACAGCCTACCGGGCCCTATGGGACTATGTGAAGTACATTTGGATCAATGAGAAAGGGACCAGGCTATTGCCTTCTCCCATTACGTGGTTTATCACAGAGTTTAATATGGACCATATAGTCTATGGCCTCAAATTGTCGAACACAATCTGTTTAGGGACCCCCATCCTCTGCACTCCAATGATAGCCTCTTTTTATAAAACCATATAACTTAAATTTTTGTCGAGTGTACACAGATCTTGTGTTTAACATTATCAGTTCTGTAGCACCCTTAGTGGCTGTACGGCTTGCCCGCATAGACATTTAAATTAATATGACGTCTTATTTAGGTACTATACTGACTATCAACCGGGCCAAACACCACAGCCCCGTCTCGAGGGGTTACCTAGCAACCATAGTAACGCGGACGCTCCACAAGACGTCATCACCTAAGCGCTTCACGCACCCTGTTGAGGCGGTCTAGTTGTTTTCACACCACACGCGCAGTAGCTTCCAACGCGGTGACGTGTCACGTACACAGCCAGGAAGTTTCCCACGGTTTGTGTTTCAAATACCGGCTCCGGTCACCACATCGGGATGCATCCTGTTCCCGAGGAGACCGTAGTAGGCATAAAAGCGGGCAAGCACCTTGACGAAGTAAGACTTTTCTTATATATTGGGGGTTAAGCTTTTGGAATATCGGCGACGTACTTCTTACGTAGCCCTTCATTTTCTGCCACAACATGCTGATTACTATCAGCGACATGCCAGGATCTAATTCTCTTCCCCCCCCCTTCCTTTCTTTTAGAGAGTGTTACAATAGGGGCTCGCTCCTCCCGGGACCAGATTAGTTGTGGAAATCTCATAACTAAAGTAATTATACGTGACGGGCGACTTAGCAATTGGTTTTTTTAAGCCGCTAACAGTCTACATATGCAGGCTATCACAAAGCAATAGTGATACCACCAAAATTACTACACGGCGCAAACCGACATCACGCAGCTGCTTTTTGCTGCCGATATTTTGACTATCACTTAACTAGAAAGGTAGTCCACATGTTTAACTGTACCACAAGACCCACGCAGTTAAGCACTTTCCAGTAAGGCCACGACTAAGCGCCTTTATAGCCTATGCATGTACACTAATATGTCACATGCATGTTGAATTGCTCATTTGAAATCGCTTGCATGATATGTGTCTGAGTGTGGTCACATGTATGCGTGACACTGAATGCCTTGCAAACCACGAATATGGTATATGATGAATTTCTAAATAGCAAGTTGTTGTTTCTTGTGTTGTTCTGTCTCTGGTATTTTTTACAGGTACAGTCGTACCAGTGGACCCTAATATCGGTTAGTCCACAGCATGCATAGCACACCTTAGTGTGTGTGCTTAAAATGCAAATACAAGTGGTATAATTTTTACCACTCACATTTTTCACTATTTAATCACCACTAGCACATTAGATAGGTCCTGAAGAAAGCCCTACAATTTTTTCAAATAGGGCTGAAACATGTAGACCAGAGATAATTAAGACCAAATCACTAGTCTTAAATATTATCCACATATTGTTTTTAAACATACCCTGGGCCACTAGGAATAAAGTATTTACCAATAAGAATTCCCAGAGGTATTTTTAATTCACATCACTTCATCACATTCACAAATAAACCAAAAAACCAGCTCCACTGTAACCAGGTGTCGTAGCATAGCTGGGTAGCATTCGGCTACTCGGCTGGGAACCCGATGATGAAGCATGACACCAACCAGGTTGGTGTGTGAGGGTTCTTTTAACAAACCCTTGTGGTGCCAGGCACTACAGTGTCGAACGGCTATCTAACTTGGGTCCGGCCAAGTTGTTTTCTGATAATGTAACTAGTGCTCATGTAAAGCGCTCCAATACTTTAGGGTCGAGTTCAAGCTATATAAATCTGCAAAAAAAAATATATAAATGAGCAATATTCTCCGGTACCTAAAGGATGCTCACATGGTCAACCAACCTAAAAGTGTTTCTATACGGGTCGACATGTTGCCTTGCAGCCACTTATGTTAGATGCGACATAAAAAGCTAATTGAGATAGCGCATATATCTGGGTATAGTATGTAGCATTGTTTTCAACTGCATTATTAGGGAGGTTAGCCCATGGTATTCTGGGCCTCATTTATGAGAAGTGTTGCATCGCTGCGTGAAAGCAGTGATGCAACACTTCTCAGTGCTCCCTCCTTGCGACATAATGGATGCGTCATATTTACTGTATGACGCATCATGTCGCAAGGAATGACAGATATGTCAATATTACTGACAAATCTGTTGGCGCAAAAGTGACGCAGGCGTTCATAAATAAGGCCCTCTGTATTTAGCTTCGGGGTGAGTCAGGAATTGTGCCAGTACTAGTGAGGGTAATAGTTGGGGAATGAAGGCGCTATCTCAGGACCAGCATGTTACAGGACATCATCACCTATTTTAAACAACACCTGAAAAATCCAAATAACTTTGGCAAATATTTGTATTTACTTAAGTGTGAAGGTGACCCAAAGGCATGAGTGCCCTTTACAAATAAACAAAAAGATGAGCGTTATATTCTAACAAACAAAAGCAGGTAGATTTTCAAACACAGTGTAAAAACAGTATAGCCAGTTAGAAGATTATAGATAAAATATTAGAAAAGTAAATTCGGTTCTGAGTCTCAATCAAAGTGTCTTTGGATGACGAAAATGTTAAGCTTCTTTTTAAAAATTGAAAGACAGGGAGTTGAACAAAGAGCAGGTGGAAATGTGTGCACTGCTCTTGGTAGAAAATAAAATGGAGCAAGGAGAAGGGGTTCTACATTTCTCAACCCCTAATGAATGCCAAAGATGATGAATTCCTCAGCTAAATAGGAAGGAGTGGATATTTGTAGGGTTTTTGGGTGATGAATGCAATTTCAAATTGCACTCTAGCTTTAACAGGAAGCCACTGTAGTGTTTTAAGGACAGACATGGTTGAATTTCTTACACCTAGAAGCCAAGAAAACATTTACATGTACCACTGCTATAAGAGAGCAAAATAAATTTTAGTGCTAGGCCAGTAAAAAAAGAATTCAATAATTCAGGCTGGAAAGAACAAGGAACTGAACCCAGGTCTTTAGGTTTTGTTGAGGAATAAGCACCCAGATATCACAGAGCAATCTAAGCTGGTAGCGTGAGCTCTTGTTTATAGCAGAGATTAGTCCTTATATATTAAATCTGTTGTTGTCCAGGAGGATAGCCAGGGATTTGGCATCGTCCACGAAAGGAGGTTTCCAATCCAGGAGAGTGAATGAATGAATGAAGGTAGTTTTATATAGCGCGTTACTACCCTGAGGCCTCGTAGCGCTTTGGATATGGCAAACAGTATCATTACAGGTTAGTGAATGGTACTGAAAAGATGGGTCTTAAGGAGTTTACGGAAGGACTGCATATTGGATTCCCTTCTAAGAGCAAAGGGAAGAGAATTCCAAAGATTAGCAGCATTGAAAGAAAAAGAACGGCCGCCCCAGCTGGATCTACGTACTTTCCTTATAGTAGCACGGAAAGCGAAGCTGGAACGAAGACTCCTAGGAGGGTGGTACGGAGTAATGAGGGGCTGGATGATCGCAGGGCCAGTCTTCCAAAAGGCTCTGTGCGCTAAACACATAGCCTTAAATTGAATTCGGGACTTAACTGGGAGCCAGTGAAGTTTCCTTAGTGCAGGTCTCGCTGACTGTCTCCGAGGAATCTGGAGAAGTAAGCGGGCCGCGCAGTTCTGGATTACCTGTAATTTTTGGATGGTAGCCTGAGGGGCGCCCAGATACAGGGCGTTACCATAGTCCAGGCGGGACAAAACACGGGCTTGCACCATAATCCTTTGCGCCTGAAAAGGGAGCAAAGGGAGAATTTTTCTCAACATCCTCATCAGGCCGAAACATATAGCTGACAATTTAGTGGCTTGATGATTAAAATTTAAAGAACTGTCAAGCCATATGCCTAAGCTCTTGATCTGGTGCTTTGGGGCAGGCATAGTGCCGAGACAGGTAGGCCATGAGAGTGCCAGGGAAGGTGATGGAGTTTTGCCCATGAACATCACTTCTGTTTTATCCCCGTTTAACTTAAGATGAGATAGATCCATCCATTCGGCTACCGCCTCTAGGCAGTTGCCCAGGGCGCAAGATGAACCCTCTGGGTGGTTTAATGCCACAACCAGTTGGGTATCATCTGCGTAGGTAATAATTTTTATACCGAATGGGTGCACTATCTCTGCCAAAGCCACCATATAAATATTGAAGAGTGTGGGGCTCAGGGAAGAACCCTGAGGAACCCCACAGCTAAGAGGCCATTGAGCTGATGCAGCAGTACCCTCAAAGACCCGAAAGAAACGGTCCTTTAAAAAGGACTGGATCCATGTGAGAGCCCGATGTGTTATTCCAAGATTTTTTATTCGCTCCAGCAAGATGTTATGGTCAACAGTGTCGAAGGCGGCACAGAGTGCAGTATTCAATCCACAATTGACAGGTAGCAGCTCTCTTTTAGAGGTGTTGATTTTTAAATGATGGTTAGACACTGATCTTCAGATGGTTTTTAGGGTGTTGAAGTGTAAGGAAATATCATTCGGAGATTAAATCTCAAAATAGATCTGGGTGTCTTCTATATTTTGATGATAAACTTTCCCAGAGAATTCCAGAGTTCCCGAGGGTAGCCCTTGGTGGTTCCAAATGCAGATTAAACATTATCAGAGACAGACTGGAGCCTTGAGAATCCTACTATAGTAGACTGACATAGTTAGATACAGTTATCTATTTTAGCTCTTTGGATTTATTTTGATAAAAAAGAGGCGAGCCAGTTCAACCATACACCCTCAATGCCAATTTATTCTTTCACAATTGGTTGAGCAGGGACTTTAAATATATATTTGGTTTGCAGTATTAATTTTACCACTCATCTGGAGGAAAGTACCCACTCATTACTGGGTCTGGGGCTAAAAGCCATTGGACGTAAGAAGAGAATGAATCAGAAGCAAATCAACAATCCTAACTTTCTATACATCAGATTTCAAATAACATCTCTTGGGAGTCAATGATGAGATTTGGTGTGTGTTTTCAAAGATATATTAAATCTTTTAGTAAGTAGATCTTTCTTCTCAAAGTAGGTAATCAAATCATTTGAGATACAGTACAGAAAAATTTCATGAAGCACATTCTATACAAGTAAATCTCTATTCTAAGTTGAGGAAATGAGAGAAAAGGTATTTTTAGAATCTATGAAGAGTTCCAATCGAGAGGTGAAAGCATAAAGCTTTTAAGTAATCCTTAGGGCCTGATTATGAGTTTGGCAGTGTGGGAGTGGACTGCCACGCCAGCACCCTGTTCCCACACCTACAAACTCGACTGCCCACCACATTAGGGCAGTGCTTTGGCTGTCCAGGTGGTGAGCTTACAAAGGCACCACAATGGGAACTCCAAAGCCCATTCCTGCACGGCATGGGCTGGTGCAGTCCATGCCGTGCAGGAACTGGGGTGCTTGCGCACAGGGTGGCATACCATGTGCCCCCAGGCTGCATGCACCCCATGGCCCTGAGACAACAGGGGTCTCAGTAGGGCCCCATTAGTTTCTTAGTTCTTCACAGGAACAGTTTTCATGGCGGGCTCCTCTCCATGAAAACTGTGGCGGTGATGGTGAGGAAACTCACAGCGACATCACCAGCATATTGTGGGCCTCAGACCGCTGCAAAACCACCAGGGATCGCGGATCCCTGGCGGTAGCAGTGGTCCCATGGCGGCCCGACCACCCAACTCAAAATATGGCAGTCGGACTGCTGGTGTGGCCACCGTTGGTTTGGCAGTCCATCCAACCACCAGGCTCATAATCAGGCCCTTAGTCAGTTAGCGCTTCCCATAAGGAGAAGTTCACGAAATTTCAGTAGAGGCTTAGAGCAGCATAGATTCAGGCAAGGGAAAAGAATAGCTCTCTTTGAGTAAATCAGAGAAAATCTCAGCAAAGGGCTCAGCAAGGAGTAATACCTATCACTAAGGTAACATGTTGCATTCTTCAGTCTTCTCATCAAATCAACGTGCAGTGTCATCATGGAAACAGGAACGCTTCCGTCCTCTAAGCAGTTAAGGACTAAAGGCTTACAGATATTAAGTGCTATAATGAAACATTTCATACACATTGTGCAAGTTGAGGTTTGGTGCCCACTGTTCATTTCTACTACAAGACAAAACAGTTCATGGTTAGGTCTCTACATCACACAGATGAAATCATGCAATTCTCCCACGTTCTAACTTGCGGATTTTACTCATGAAGAAATATTTTACAGAAATTAAACTACACAATTTAATATGCTATTGTTTTCTGTGAAAGTATTTCTTTGGGAAGGTTCTATTAGTTCATGTTCAGTTCAGCACTTTTGTATCATTGAAAGTCTTGCATCCTTCATTACTAACATTCCTGACCTTAGGTCAGAGAAAAGGGAAAAATGCATTCAGAAGTCTTTCTATGGTAATACATGCAGCTATGAAAGCCTAGTCCTCACAGTTGCTTTTGAAATGTGGCTTTTCGATCAAGCCCTACACGTTATTTCTACAAGTTATGTGCATTAATCTTTATTTATTAAAAACACTCTAGCATGATGTTAAACAGAGACATATGGGTGACCATATTAAAGGCAACTGAAGGCTTGAGAAATACAATTAAGCTAGAATATCCTGAGACTAGGAAGTGGAGTACAGTTTCATCAATGTTTAGAAAAGCAATGTCTGTGTGGGAGCCCGGTCTGAACTGAATATAGTCTAGTGGATAGTTTGACTGGATCTTATGAGAACATTGGAAGGCTGCACAAGTTTCAATCGGTTTCTTTAGGAAAGTTAATACTAATTTAGGGTGGAAGTTGTTAAGTTAGCTAGCATTATTGTAAGGTTTCTTCAAAAGACTGGGAACACACCTTGAACAAGCGACACATTTACCAGAGTGTTCCAATCTGGTGGCAAGTGTTTGTCCAGCTCCTTACTCAGATTGCCAGGCATCAGTAAAATGGACAGAAGTTTTTTTAGCTATCATTTTGAGTAACACGGCCTCCGACATCTCAGTAAAATGACACCTGTTCATCTGAGTTTACGTGTTGAACTGTCAGTCAGTCAAAGGATCGGAGGAGGGGAAGTGAGAGTTCAAAGGACTTTGCCTTCACAGTAAAGAATTTTACAAAGTCTTTCTATCTGGATTCAGGGACGTTGAACGTGCCAGCAGTTGGGTTATTTTTCTGTTCAAATACCTAAAACCTGTTTTGGGCAATTTATCAAGGCCTTCAATGGTGATTAGATGTGTGAGGACTTTGCTATGTATGTTTTTTTATGGCAGCCCTACACTTACTCAGCTTAGAGGGAGAGAGGGAGCTTCTCCAAGTATTCTCAGGAATTGTCTTCCAAGAACCAGGGAACAGATGGCTTTGGCCTTTTCCTCGTACTTTTTAGTGGAGCACAATCTTCAGTCAGGTCTCTCATGCAAGCATTACCTTTCACTGAGGAGATTTTAATGTTTTGTTGCATTCTATTAGGGAGAAGGTTCATCCAAACCCCCAACTTGCTTGTGTGCTCATGTCAATATTTCTGGTATCTTGAAACTAAACAATCTCTATTTTTAGCCAAGTATTTGCAGTGGGCAAAGGCTATTGGGAAAGGAACCTGAAGATGGTTAGGCAAATCCATAAAGATGGAGGCTTCAGTAGTCAGTAGGAGATACTCCAAGATGATCATGTCAAGTATGGACCATTTGAAATGTAGACTTTGCCACGAAGAAAAACAGGGATTAAACATTGTTCTATAATGTAATCCTTTGATTACCCAATGCCAGTGCTTAATTTGTGCCGGTGCTTTCCGGTGCTTAGCACCGGAACCTATTTCTCAGGGCCGGGTCTACACCGCAACGTGTGTGACAAAAAAATGATAATGAGTACACCTGTTCACAACAAGTTCCTTACTCTCACTCTGTCTCCCCGGTGAAGAGCTGAGCTTGAGCGGAGTGCTGATAATAAAAATATGCCTTCATTCAGTGTTGCCGGTGGGCGAGCCACTGATTGGGCTGAATTTGATCCTGTGTGGCTGCGGCAGCCACGTGCGTGCGTAACCTTTTTGAAATTCCTTGCTGCCAGCCCGCCTTATATTGGGTCAGATTTCTGGGGCAGGAGAACAACACTGTTTTGCAAGACTTGTGGTAGGTAGGGAGTAGTAGAACCGTTACCTTCATGAAAGTCTAACTAATGGACTCGGGTGTCAGTCGCACCTAGTGAGGGTGTAGCGTGCAGATGCAAACTGATTGCGCCGAGAAAGCTATGTGCATCAGTTTCCTTACATTCCAGCAACATCCTGCTCCATAACCCTAAACAAACCTACTTTTAAAAGCTGATGGGTCCCATCTGGGCCGCCCACCTTCCAAGAAGTTCTCATTTCTTCTAAAGCCAAAAGGTTATTTGTTATGGGGAAAGAGCTATAGGGGCCTTCGAGGCTCGGGTAATGCCCTTGCTGTCAGCGCTCCGAGGTGGCCTGTGATCAGCACTGCAACCTCGGGCAAGACCTCGCTGCAGAAGTATCCAAGCAGGGGTGTTCCCAGCACGACAAGCCTCGCCATTGCACCCGGGGCCATAGAGGCTCAGCTGGAGCCCAGCGACCCACAGCTGCGCCCCATTAGTGTCTGGTGCACAGCCCCGCGCACATGGCCTCTGGAGCTCACAAACGAGCTGCCTTGTGGGTCCTCATAGGCGCGTGGAGTAATCAAGTAATAACTCCAAAATAACCCATGCTGGTTTATCCATCCAACACAAGCCATCCCTATCTGGGAAAGTGGACGAGCTGCCCCCATACCACTTGTAGGGGTGAGTAGCATGAGTAGCATCCCCCGCCTGGACTTTAACCATGCACAGGTGGACGCTAGAAAGAACTGAGGCGAAGGGAGCGGCTAAGTGCTCCAGGAGGAAAGAGGAAGCAGACCAGATCCCGACAGGATAACAATGGCAGAGTAAGAGTGAGTAGCAGGTCTTTCTCTTACTGGTCTAAACACACAAGAGTTTGTCAAGTGAAGTAAAAGAACACCGCTGTGGCCAGAAAAGGGCTCAAAGTGCTTAATCTGTGCCAGTGGTTTATGGTGTTTTGCATCAGAACTTATTTATCAGGGCAGGTCTACACCACATGTGTGACAAAAAAATTATAATGAGTACACCTGTTCACAAGTTCTGCACTCTCACTCTGTCTCCCCGGTGAAGAGCTGAGCCTGAGCGGATTGCCGATTATACAACCATGCCTTCATTCAGTGTTGCCGGTGGGCGGGCCACTGATTGGGCTGAATTTGATCCTGTGTGGCTGCGGCAGCCACGGCAGCAGCGTGTTTACGTACGTGCGTAACCTTTTGAAAATTCCTTGCTGCCAGCCCAACTTATCATCATTAAGAGGCACACACGGATGACGCACCGGCAACAGTATCGTTTGAAGCAGCGTGTCGTGTGCAGCAGCAGGCCTCAGGTAGGCATTTCTGCCATATCCAAATGGATGCAGATTTATGACTTTCTAGAATTTATAAAACATTCAAGAAATGTGTCTGTGAAGCTGCAAGAGCCACAAGACTCCAGGCACCCTCATGGACATTTTGTTGTAGTTTTTTGTTTTTGTGCTGGTCCTAGACACACTACTTGGCACCCCTTTAGTGACTGTGACATGCAGCCGCATCTGGCTGGTTAAGGCTGGAATCATGGTTGAGCAGGGTTCAACTAGCCTAAGCGCCGAGATTCACATTAAGAGGCACGCAGCACCGGCGGCACTGGAAGTCCGGCACTATCATTTGAAGAGCAGTGTGTTGTGCGCAGTGTGCAGCAGCAGGACTCAGTTAGGCATTTCTGCCAATTTTACTGACATGGGATGGATGGTGTAAATTAATTAGGAGGTATTTTTGGACGTCATGGGACCTCGGTAGCAAAAAAAAAAAAAAAAATAGCGCTGAAGGCTGGGCAAATATTTGAAAATGAAGGAGCAAGATGAATACTGGATGGTGTTTCACTTTTACCCTGGATTTGTTTGTAGTCACAATTGGATACACACCCAGGCTGATTGTTAAATCGTGCTTGTGGAAATGACTAGTTTTATGAATGGAATCAGCGTTTGGGATCTTGGTGGGGGATGCAGCAAGGAAAGCTATTTTTCATATGGAGAAAAAAACCTAAAACTTTTAATGTGTAATTGCACGATTTTTTGGTACTGACACATGCATAAATATACACTATGTGCAAGTAAATCTGTGAAACTGCCACCGTCTCTTGGACTTCACAATAAAATTCCAGTTCTGCATAGAGGTATTATTTTTGTGGTGAATTAGCAAAAATAGGAAGAGTGTAAAAACGGTAAACGTATAACCTTTCCAGTAAATGTAAACAAAAAGGCCAGAGAGTTGGTCCTCCCAGAAACTTTAACCCATAAAGTAATCACATGCGGGACTGAGTGCAAGAATGAAAGAGCGCACCTAGAGTTCATGTCATCACCGTGATCTCTGTGAGGAAGCTCACCGCTGTACTCCCTCACAAGAAGATATTGTACAAATAATACAGAACGATGATATATACTTAACTTAATGTTAAAACTTTCATAAGATGCATGTTTAAGAGGAACTTGACTGGGTTTTGCAATATTCGCACGTCTGGTGACAGACATTTCTCACATCCTCCCCTGATGACACTCCACCATGGGCCGGGTTCATACTTGCTTTGCCCAGTATCCCAACCACTGTATGTTTAAGTGATTTTTCTCTGGGGTCAGCCACCCACATGCGGGATGGGTTCTCCCATGCTTTTGAAGTGGTTGTTTTGGAGTTTCTGAAAAAACTTGAGCTTTCCAGATAGATTTGGTAATGCTGCTAGGGCAGACGATCTCCGCTGTGTCTCCCTTCTCTGAAGAGAGAGCAACCTGATCTCTTCATTGATCTGGAACAGGCACAGTAAAGGGGGAAGTTTTGGTCAGCATCCAGTTAAATTAATATAGATGTCTCTCACGAACATAATCTGCACATCCGGAGGATGCTATCTTACAGCTGTTATGTTAATGCCCCGCTACAAACAAGATGGCGGCAAACTGAACAGTCCTATAAAGCCTTGTTACCAGGGTAAATAGGGCCTGTTTGTCAACATGTAATAGTCCATGGGGCTCTGAAAACCCTTACATTGGAGCTGCATTCACATTATGCAAGTGAAGGTATTGTAAATGTTGGGGTTAGCCTATATGAAGTGCGTCCAGTTTCAGCAGACCAGGAAACTGATTATGATATAATGGGGTAACCCACAATTGTCCACGGACCTGGGTATCGATCGATATAGAGAAATAATGGTCCCAGACTTATTATTCGTTACAGTCTAGTTAAGAAAACATTCATTATTCAAAACAACACATCATATATGTATATGATTAGCATAGGATCATTGGTACACACCTAGCTCTCCAATATGTAAATCTGTACATCCTCAAATGATACAACGGCATCCAATATAGCTAAAATGGTGATTGTTTATTATTTTTCAATTGCTTTTATAACAGATCACTATAAATAAATACTTCAACAGAAAGGTTGCTCCAAACGGAGTGTGAAAAGGGGAAAAAATGTGCTAGTGAATAGGACAGATATGAAAGAGGGGAATCAAGTCTGGATATTTCCAAAAACAATTCTTTGTTATCTATTAGCAAACTGGCTATGTTTTACAATGACACCAGTTCACAATTAGGCCTGTCCCTCATATATAGTTCCAAAAATTGTCGTTTTGCGATTTTCTGAAGATGCACAGAGAGTTATCATCTGTGAAATGGGCAGGGCTGGGGTGGCATCAGGTACAGGCCCACTAGGGGAAAATGTCGACGTTTCGACCCTGGCGCATAGAGGGTAATTTACATCCTTTGCTGTAAATAGTATATTATACACCCCTTTCGTTCTCAGCATTTCGTGCACATCATTTATTGTTATGTCACTATGTATAATACAAACATTTGAGCACCTGGACTTCATATTTTACAAATTAAGCACTGCCCAATGCATGTGTTATTCTCACTTTGAAATAAATGGCCTTTAATCTGACTGTTGAGGCACTAAGAGCAGAAACATCCAGAGATAGGCACTAGAAGGAGTTCTACTGATTAATGGGTAATTTTATGTAACAGATTGTTGCTCTACAACCCTGTATGTCTTAATGGTCAAAATGGAAATTGGAGCTCTATGGAGAAGAAGATCCTGATAATGTTTGAGGTACCTTTAAAACAGGTTTTTGTAAGAAGCAGGATATTCAGGTTAAATTTTAAAATAGTGTCAGAAATCTACAAACAATGCAATGCTTATGAACTAAAAGACAGTTATTCAGCAGACAATTCAGAGCGAATAGACATCAAGAGGAAGAACTCCTCTATTTTTTGGAGGACAGCAAACAACATCAATAGCACCATACCTAGAGCAATAAACTCAAACATCCTGGAAACCACATGGGTACACTATCTATCAGAGCACTTTAAAGTGGGGAATATTCACTGCATCGAGAGACAACCCCGAGTACACACAACCATCAGGAGAATGCCGAAGCTAAAATTCCCGGCTGAGGACGACTAAAACAAAACACTTGAAGATAAAGACCCCTTATATCAAATCAGCCTGAAGGGTGCTAATGGGATAGCATCTGTGGAAATCCATCTCCTAGCCCGGATAATTCCGGCAATAGGAAGGTGTTCATTAGCTCAGGCTCCATCCAAGGGCAAATATCCAAGGGGGTGGGCAGAAGGGACACAGAATCAAATGGGGTCCCCCTGCAATCTTCAAGGAAGACCCAGTTTTCTGGACAGAACAATTATCCCCACTCTTTAATTACATCTTAGGCAGTAACAGCACCCCAACGTCATGGAATAGGTCAATAATGTCACCAATATTTAAAGTGGGAGCTAAATGTAAGCCTGGAAACTGCCAAATATTTAGCCGGGGCTCTACTGGAAAAACATCTGTCTTGGGCTAGTGTCAACACCATAATTTGTCCATCCAAGGGCAAATATCTAAGGGGTGGCCAGAAAGGGCCAAGGACCAAATAGGGTTCCCCCAGTAATCTTCAAGAGAGACCCTGTTTTTTGGGTAGTACAATTATCCCCACTCTTTAATTACATCTTAGGTAGTAACAGTACTCCAACATCATAGAATGGATCAATAATTTCAACAATATTTAAAGGGGGAGATAAATGCAAGCCTGGAAACTGCCAAATATTTTTGCTAGGGCTCTACTGGAAAAACATCTGTTTTGGTCTGGTGTCAACACCGTAATCTCACTAAACCAAACAGGCTTTACCAAGAACATGGGAACAAAAACTAACATTATGGCCCTCTCTCTGCTGACTGATTTTGCAGTGATGTAGAGCCAAGTGATTCATTTAAGCTTCATGGACTACAAAGCTGCATTCAACAGAGTGGATCGCGGGAAACTATGGCATAAACTTGCAAAGTGGAACATCCCACCCGGCCTGTTAAAGGCGATACAGATACTTTGTAGTAAGACATGGATCCGGGTCAAGGTGGCAGATGTCTCGCACATATTGTGTTATGTTAAAAATATTTATAGAGCGCACGCACACCATATGGTTTCTTTGCGCAGAATATTGGGGGTAGCCTGCTGCTCGCTGATTCATTCATATGCCTGGGAGAACAACCAAGTTTTTAGGAGTCTCCTAAATTGAGGATAACTTGTTGAGGATCTGATGTTAGAGGAGAGAGAATTCCAAAAATGAGGGGCCAGAACAGCAAATCTAGATCCACCTAATCTCTTCTGCTTAAAGGTGGGGATAACCAGGAGGTTAAGGTGGGATGACCTTAAGTTCCATGCGGGGACATACCTCTGTGTGAGAGTAGAGACAAATTCCGGGCATGAGCTTTGAAGGGATTTAAAGATAAGGCATCCACTCTTAAATGCACAGCGTTGTATAACTGGAAGCCAGAGTAGCTTCCCCATTAGAGGAGTGGCGTGGTGCCATCTCGGCTGATGATAAATCAGTCTAGCTGCCTGGTTTTGCACCAACTGCAATCTTCTTGTTAAATACACCGGGAGGCTGAAATAAAGTGAATTTGCATAATCAATGTGAGAGATGGCCATAGATAGAAGGACCTGAATAAGAGCTTCAAAAGTAAGGACTCTACTAATTTTCCTGATCTTCCGAAGCTGGAAAAAACAGGTGGAGACTACCATCCTGATCTGGGACTTCAAAGAGAGGTGGCTACCAATTGTGGCACAAAGGCTCTTGGCTGAAGTTGAGGGTAGGGGTGGCGTTCCCAACTCAACAGGCCAGACATTCGAGTTCCAGGGATTTCAAAAGCCACCAACTAAGACAAGATCTGTTTTGTATGGGCTCAATTTTAAGTGGTTGCTATTTATCCAGTTATGTATATGTAACATAGTTGTCTTTAAATTCAAGATGGAGTCAGAAGTATTGTCGATGGTAAAGATCAATTGCAAATCATCTGCATAATTGAAAGTGCACACATTTCTTTCACCTAGAGACTGAATTAGTGGAAGAAGGAACAAATTGAACAGGTGTGGGGACAGTAAAGATCCCTGCGGCATGCCGCAGGCCAATTTTACTTTGGAAGCCGTGAATTGGGAAAGACGAACCAATTGGGAGCGACCATCTAAAAAGGACATGAGCCATTTGAGGGCAGATCCCTGGATCTCCGCTTCCCTGACACGGTCCACCAAGAGTTCAAGGTCGACCGTGTCGAAAGCCAGAGATAGATCAAGGAGCACCAAAGCCTGAGTAGTGCCATTGTCTGCTTCTTTCCTCATTTCGTCTAGTACGGTCAGGATTAGTGCCTCAGTTAAGTGAGAGGGATGAAATCCCGCTTGATGAGAGTCAAGGAATTAGGACTGTTCGATAAAAGAGCAGAGACAGTTGGCAACGTGGGCTTCCAACACCTTAGCCAAAAAGGGGAACAGTGAGTTGGGGCGATAGTTCGTAGGGACAAGAGGATCTGCGCCTATTTTCTTGATTAGTGGAACTACTACTGCTTCTTTGAAGGCTCTGGGAACAGAGCCCTGGATTAGTGAATCATTCAGTAGAGAGAGGGCAGGATTAGGACATGCATAAAAAGCTTCCCTCAGAATATGAGGGGGGCAGCTGTCAGAAGGAGATCCGGATTTGACTTTGGTCAGCAGGTCCAGAAAGAATTCTCTGCTAATTATGGGGAACTGATGCAGAGAATGAGGGTTCCTAGAGGCAGCTGGCTGGGCGCCAGGGAAGGAATTAGCAGGTATGCTGTCTTTAATGGTAATGATTGCATTGATGAAAAAGGCGTTCAGAGAATTACATAATGCCTGAGTAGGGGTTAATTTTACTGTAACTCTATCTGGGTTGGATAGCTCAGTAACAATCGCAAATATGTCTTTGGATTTATTTGTTGAGTTCAGGATCATGTTAGAGAAGTAAGTGGCCTTAGTTTGTAGGATGGATTTTTTATATTGCTTAAGTTGGGCTTGGTGAATATTTTTTTTATCTGGAGAGTAGTTCCGTCTCCAGATATGTTCAGTACGGCGCAGGGCTAGTTTTTTAAGTTTTAAGTCTTCTGAGAATCATCTCTGAGCATCATGGCGCCTGGTCGTTTTAACTTTCCTGAGAGGGGCATGGATATTGCTGGTGACCACTAGCCATGATTTGATATTTTCTTCATTTTGGTTAACAGAGAACTGTTTCGTGGGCACAGTGGTCGCCAGCGAGTTACAGAAGGCGTTGACACCACCCTCAGAGGAACCCTCATCTACAGACCCTCCGGACCCCGACCACAGTTCAGCGATTCCATCGCTGACTTCGTCAGCACACACGCCATCGCCTCCACGGACTACATCCTCCTCGGGGACCTGAACTTCCACCTCGAGAACAACAAGGACACCAACTCCACCACCCTGATCGACAACCTCGCCACCCTCGGACTCAGACAGCTCGTGACTACACCCACCCACGCCGCCGGCCACACGCTCGACTCCATCTTTTCCGCAAGCCCACACGTCTCCTTCAACCACACCTCCGAACCCCACTGGACTGACCACCACTGCATCCACTTCACCTACAGGAAGCCCACCACGCACCACCGCACCGAACAAATGCCTCGCCGCTGCTGGAGCAGAGTCACGGAAGACCAGCTAACCACAACCCTCGCCCTGAGCCCACCCGCCGAACCCTCCGACCCCGACACCGCCGCCCGCAACCTCAGACAGTGGATCGACGACTGCGCCAACACCCTCGCCCCGCTCAAGAATCCGCCCAACAGCCACACCAGCAAGAAAGCCACCTGGTTCACCGAAGACCTCCAGGCCTCCAAACGAACATGCCGAAAACTGGAGAAGATCTGGCTCCACGAACGGACAGCGGACAGCTACGCCGCCCACAAGAGCGCCACCCGCAGTCACCATCACCTCATCAGATCCACCAAAAGGGCCTCACTCAAAGACCGCCTAGACAACAACGCACACAACAGCAAAGAGCTCTTCAACATCGTGAAGGAACTCTCCAACCCCAGCTCCAACACCAACGACATCCAGCCGTCGCGAGACCTGTGCGACTCACTGGCCACCTTCTTCCACCGCAAAATCGCCGACATCCACGACAGCTTCAACACCACGACCGCCCCGGCAACCACCGAGACCACTGCCCCCACAACCACCAACCGCCTGCTCTCCTGGACCAACATCAATGACGAGGACACCGGCGAGATCATGAACACCATCCACTCCGGTTCACCGCTAGACCCGTGCCCTCACCACATCTTCAACAAAGCCAGTACAGCCATCGCGCCCCATCTCCGGAAAATAATCAACATCTCCTTCAAGACAGCAACCTTCCCGGAAAGCTGGAAGCACGCCGAGATCACCGCCTTACTCAAGAAACCCAAGGCAGACCCCAAGGACCTCAAGAACTTCCGACCCATCTCTCTGCTCCCGTTCCCCGCGAAGGTCACCGAGAAAATTGTCAACAAACAACTGACCCACTACCTCGAGGAGAACAACATCCTGGACCCTTCCCAGTCCGGCTTCCGCAGCAACCACAGCACCGAAACCGCCCTCATCGCCGCCACCGATGACATCAGGACCCTGCTAGACAACGGAGAAACAGCAGCCCTCATCCTCCTGGACCTATCAGCCGCCTTCGACACGGTCTGCCACCACACACTACGAACACGCCTTCACGACGCCGGGATCCAAGAGAAGGCCCTGGACTGGACCACATCCTTCCTTTCCGGCAGAACACAAAGCGTCCGCCTCGCCCCCTTCCGATCCAAGGCCACCAAGATCATCTTCGGCGTACCCCAAGGCTCCTCCCTCAGCCCAACGCTGTTCAACATCTACATGGCACCCTCGCCCACGTCGCCCGACAGCACAACCTCAACATCATCTCCTACGCCGACGACACCCAGCTGATCCTCTCCCTCACCAAAGACCCTCACACCGCCAAAGCCCACCTCCACGAAGGAATGAAGGCCGTCGCCGAATGGATGAGGACCAGCCGCCTGAAGCTGAATTCGGACAAGACGGAGGTCCTCATCCTTGGTTCCAACCCTTCAGCCTGGGACGACTCCTGGTGGCCAACATCACTGGGAACAGCCCCGCCACCCACCGACCACGTACGCAACCTAGGGGTCATCCTCGACCCCACCCTCTCCATGACTAAGCAGGTCAACGCCGTTTCCTCATCCTGCTTCAACATCCTCCGAATGCTCCGCAGGATCTTCAAGTGGATCCCCACCGAAACAAGAAAAACAGTCACCCAGGCCCTCGTCACCAGCAGGCTGGACTACGGAAACGCCCTCTACGCAGGAACGACGGCTAAGCTCCTGAGACGGCTGCAACGCATCCAGAACGCCTCTGCACGTCTTATCCTCGACATCCCCCGACGCAGCCACATCACACCCCACCTGAGAGACCTGCACTGGCTCCCTGTCAACAAGAGGATAACCTTCAAGCTCCTCACCCACGCACACAAAGCACTCCACAACTCCGGACCAGCCTACCTCAACATACGACTCAGCTTCTACACCCCCACCCACCAGCTCCGCTCGACCAGCCTCGCCCTCGCCACAGTCCCCCGCATCCGGAAAACGACCGCCGGCGGCAGATCCTTCTCCCACCTCGCCGCCAAGACCTGGAACACCCTCCCCACCAACCTCCGACAGACCCAAGACCTACTGGCCTTCAGAAGACTCCTCAAGACCTGGCTCTTCGATCAGTAGCAGCACCACCCCCCTCTTCCCCCAGCGCCTTGAGACCCTCGCGGGTATGTAGTGCGCTTTATAAGTGACATGATTGATTGATTGATTGATGTTGGTATGATTCCAGTTCCTCACAATTAGACCCACCTTAACTGGGGGTTTAGAGATAGTCAAATTATTAAGGGAAAACCTTATTAAGAAATTATGGACCAGGTGCATGGGGAAAAATGTCAGGGTGGACACCGTGAGTTTAGAGGTCCAGACTTGAGCAAGGTTGTGTCCTTTCATATGAGTGGGAGATGTCACATGTTGGACGTAGTTCAGAACGTTAAGTAAGTCAGTCAGTTCTGATGAGCATGGGCCACCCATCTTATCGTTGGCCCAATAGTTGAAGTCGACCATTAGTAATATTTTAGCATGGTTGATTACTAGGTGGGATATTTGTTCCCCCAATAATTGGGGGACATGAGGCATATTATGAGGGGGCCTATAGATCAGCAAACAGAACAGGGGGGTCAGAGAGGAGTCAAGTTTGATAACTAAGCTTTCTACTGAGGTGATGTCTAGGGTGGTGAACTTCAGCTCTTGATGACTTATGGCAGCAACCCCTCCTCCTGTTTTCCTTGAGGCCTGATTGGTCTGGAGAATGTAATAAAGGCTGGGGAGTGCAGCAAGGATGTCAGGATTGGAATCATGGGAGAGCCACTTTCAGTTAATACGAGTATATCTGGTTTAGCGGAGTCCAGTAGATGAAATACTTCCAGTTGATGTTTCACCAGTTTATGTTTCACCAAAGACCGAGTATTCAGATATTTTATTGTTAGTTGAGTCATCCTATGGCTATCCTGCCTAGGGATGGTGTCGTCAGAGAGGTACAGTGGGTTAAGTTCAGGAAGAAGGTCCCTAAAGTTCATAATCCCCAGATTGACTAATCTGGAACGAGTGGTGGAATTAAGTATGTAGTCGTTAGAATACCATTGTTTTGGTTCGGGCATTGATTAACTTAAAATTTGGGCATAGTGACTAGCCCCTAGCCACGGACAGTCGCGGATGAGTGCAGTCAGGCCTGCCTTTGGGACACCTATGGTGCGCCATCGGCTCGCCCACTGCACACGTCCGCTGCGCTCCTGCGCTGCAGCCATCATTAAATGGCCGGGTACAGCTGTAGACTCTGCCCCTGCCCACCATGATTGGTGCCCCCTACTGGGCTTAATTAAGGAAGTGTGGCTGATGTCAGGCGCCAACACAAACAGATAGAAAAATGGCAAGTGCAATTCAATATGAAGAAAAAGGCAAGTCAAATTCAAACAATACAATGTTTAAAAGCACGCAAATAAAACAAGGGCAGCAGTGATACCTATAACGCCTATAATTGTGCAAAGTTCAAAGCTGGGATGTGTGCTTGCTCTAACCCTCTTTAATTTGTTCCTTTCTGATCTTCCATTAATTCTAAGCAAGATTAACAGTCATGCCCCTGATGGAGCAAGGACTCGGACATGAGACTTGCTCCGAAGCAATCCTCTCGTTTTAACTTACTAGCGAATTATTAACAACGAGTTTTGTGATTAATAGTACGCATTTCCTTTAAACGCGGGATAAGATGAAGCTTGCCTATGTGTTTACTAACTGCAATAACATGAACGAAGGACTAGGATGCATTCTAACACGGAATCTTTACTGCGCATGCGTCTACTGCATCTACGTAGTATGACGAAGCAACGCTTGGAGGGAAATTCTGGTGCTTGCGCAAATAACTATAAAATGGCCGCTTAAAAGCTCACATGCATGGCACCTGCTTGCTGAAATTAGAAAATTAGTTTTATACAAACGCAAATGCAGAAAGGGAAATAATAAATGGTATGGGCTAGAGTAGAGGTTGGTGGTATACAGTGAAATCATTTATTTTTGAGAATAACATTTCTCCCTTTGACTTTATTATTAGTGCGTATTTGGGCCTGTTAAAGTTGTCTGAGTCGAGCAGACTGACGTTGCGCGACGCATGCGCCCTGGCTATGAAGTACGAAAGGATGACTAAGGACTTGTCACGCGTCCAAGGTCGGCGAAGATGTGCCCTGGGAACATGAGGGTGAAGAGTTCATATGAAGGAACTGTATTCAAAAGATCGTTACATTTGTATTAATAAAGTTTAAAGATGTATGGGAAAGGAAGAAAGGAAGAAAAGTTTGAGGGGAGGAGTTTGGAAACAATGGTTTAAAGAAATAAATGAAGTATAAGCATGGTGTGATGATCATCCCCCCTCGCCTGTCCAATCAGAAGTTAGTATTTTGTAAAAATGAAACTTTAATGGGTGGTACATGGTTTGGAAGGGTATAATTGAGGTAGTTTTAGTTAGTTAGAGAGATCCGGGGTATGCTGATGATAGCCAAGCTTGCTGGGAGCGGATGCAGCAGAGACAATTCGGAGCTTGGGATGCTGTTGGTGCTGGGTGGTGCTGATGCTCTGAAATGCTGATGAAGAAATCGAATGCAGAACCATCTACTTAATTTGGGTGGGTTAGAAAGAAGATCGCGGAAGAACCACGAGGAGGAAGAGAGTGTCAGAGAGGGGTGCGACGTAGTCGTCGGTATCTAGAGAGGTGAAGTATCCTGTCCTGATTCCTGTCCTGAAGTATTTGTCTCCTGATCTGTCCTGGGGACCCTTACCAGCACTTTGGCCAGGAGGTTGGTCTTCACACCATACTTGGTAACTATGAAATTCATCGTCTTGATAAATGCTCTTCTCTCTGAGTATAATTGTTGTGTGGATCTGAAATATTATAACTATTGAAATTTTATTGAATTGGCACTCTCGTGAATGAGGGTGTTTGTACTGAAATGCTTTGAGATGGTTCACAACCCACTAATTTAGATAAAGATTTTAAAACTTGAGTCTGTGATTATTTTATTCTTGATCAAGAAATGTATTATAAGTCATGTTAATTATCACCATCAACTAGTTCCACCTAACTGGTCCATTGACCAGAGAAAAGAACTATTTGATCAGTGAAAGGTTTAGTTAGAGAAGAAATAACTAGATCTCGAGGTATGAGAATCATCAAAAACTAAAAGTTCCAGCGGTCTACTTAGTGTTAGCGGAAGCGAGTTGTATGGGCCCAGGTGAGTATATGGTAGTGGAGTATCTGTTGCTAGTGCGCCGCTGGGTCAGTTTTCTGGTAGCAGAGCTATGGTTGTTAGTGACTAGTTTGTTGATAAGTATAGATTATTGATTTTTGATTTATGTTTTAACAAAATAATTAGTGTCCTGTTTTTATGTCGTCTGTAAAACTCCCGGGGAATGAATAGCAGGTGGCGATAGAAACCACACTGCAGTGAGGTTACTCGTCTGTTGGAATAACACTGAGAAGGTAGGTAGGGCTGGCAGTGTTAAAGTAGGGACTACTTTCTGTATAAAAGTGAGAGTGGTTGATAGCAAAGAGTTCGCTAGTGAAACTTTAGGCATTATATCACCTAGTAAGGGTAACCCTGAAGGAGTAGCAGGTTCTTCTAAGCTAGATTGACAGCAAAAGGAGTTCGCTGGTGAAACATCGGTCTCAAATTTCCGTAACGGGTGACACCGGAAGAGTAGCAGGTTCTCTGGAGCTTAGGTGAAGAGTAAGCGGAAGGTTTTACTCGCAGTGAAAAGAAATAAACTATCCTTTTGATTTAGTGGAACAGACAGAGTAGCGAATGTTTTTACGTTGTTAATAACAAAGAAGTTTAAAGAGAATTTTTGAGAAATAAAGTTTTGTATTACCTTGTAAAGGGAGGGTCAGTTGCCGGAGTGCTACTGACGTCACAAAGAGCCGCGCTGGGATTGGTAGAAGCAGCGGGCGTGTGACAGGAGGAGCTTGGTAAAGGAGGGGTGAGAAATTGCCTGAGTGGGACTGACGTCACAGTGAGCCGTGCTGGGATTGGTAGGTGCAGCGGGCGTGTGACAGGAGCAGCATTGTAAAGGAGGGGTCAGTAGTGAGGAGCAGAACTGACATCAGGAAAAGGCCGCGCTGACATTGGTCAAAGTACGAGTGTGAGCCTGATTTGATTGGATAACCAGTTAGAAGCCGCGCTAGGATTGGTGAAGAGAAGATTATATGCAGGACTTTGATTTGACTGTCAGTGCAAGACGTACATGTAGAAGATTTCAAGGGTTTGCGGAATACAATTTCCTGCACCGTTCTTCAAGAATGTATGGAGAGAAAAGAAAAATGTCAATTTTTAAGAGAATAAAGAATTTCTTTGTTAAGGATAAGCCTGTGTTGACTAGAGAGGGTATTCCTCTTCCGCCACCGAAGACACCAGCATCTTTTATGATGATAGAGCGAGGATATCATACTTGCGTGTGGTTAGAAAATTGGGTAGAGTACACGAGGGATGATGGTGTGTTAGTGTTTCCTAAGGATGGTACGTTTAATGGGAGGATTCTTCAGAATTTGAGATTGAAGATGAATGATTTAGAACCGAGACCCAGGTTAACTCAATATGAGGCTTTGGAAGAATGGGAGACTGAGTCATATGAAAGAGAGAAATGTAGAGGTGGAAGATATAGAGGATTTTTCCCGAGACATTTGCATGAGTCAAGAGAAGGGCAGATGAAACAGTGGAGGAGAGCGATGGTATCGGAAGGGTTATATCCAGTGTTGATGGCTGAGGAACATTCTGGAGGAAAGTGTAAAGAGAAAACAAAACATATGAATTCGACAGGATATGGAGAGTCAGATGACGAATTGTTAGAGGATATTTTAATTAAGAATCCACCACAGTATCAAGAAGCAGCTAGTAAGGTTGTCCCAAGTGCGCCAGTAATGGGAATACTATTAACTCCACAGATTTTACATGAGACATCTTATAATAGAGTGTTGCAAGATAATGAAAGAGAAGCTTTGAATAAAACTAGGGAAGAACTAGTTCAAAGGATAAGTCAATAAAATTTAAATACTGAAGCTTTGACAGTACCAGTAACCATTGGTCCAGTAATCCCATTATATGAGGATAATAAGATTTGCCAGAAACTACAACTCGTGACAGTTCCATTATGTAGTCCTAGAAAAGAGGTAGTAATCACAGATGATCAGGTTAGTGAAAATGAATCAGTTATTTCATTAATGGATCTCCCTATTGTTGAACCTCATACGGAAACTCCAAAGAGAGTTACGCCTATGAATTGAGAGAAAGAAGACCTTTGGTTCCGGCTGGAACTACAGTTGCAACAGTAGTCACCTCTGAAGAAATAGAAAGGTGGGCTCAGGAAAGAGATAATCAGAACCCAATACCAAAGATTTTAGATATCAGCAGATTGAAAGTGGAATTGGAAGAGATGATGAGAGGATGTGTAGGTACAGAAAGATTAAACGTTTACAATGATGAGGAATTATTGTTTCTATGTAAGAGTATAACTAGGATAGCAAGACTATTTCATGAGAGATTAACTGAAGTTGCTTCAGAGATTGGAATAGACATAGGGAAATCAAAATTGTTACAAAAAACTTATTGAGTGGATTTTACTGATAAAGATTTAGAAAGTGTGAATGCTTTGGGAAAAAGGTTACAGATAAAAGAATTAATGAACATTTTGCGAAAGTGGGGAGATATTGATAAATGGAGAATTAGATGGATAAGAAAGAAAGAAGAAGTGCAAGCGAGAGAGGCAGCAGCTGCATTTCCAGTAAGAGAATCAGGAAAAGTGGAAAAATTGTGTCCGATGAGAGAGGTTCCTGGAGGTGGATATGTTCATGTCCCTTGGATTAGACAAGATATTTTATCATTTACCAATGATTTTCCAAAATTGGGAGAAAAACTAGTTGAGTGGTACAAACAGGTAGAGAGGTTTGTGAAGGTTTCAAAGGTGTTATTGAAAGACCTGGATGGTCTATTTGATATAGTGGTACCTGCTGATTTATGGACAGAATGTAAGATCACAATTGATTGGCCTAATGAGGAGTATCCTAGAGATGCAAAAACAGGAGCACCTTCGGAAGAGGTGATGAAAAAGTATCACCAAGTAATTACGTATTTGAAAGGGAAAATCCCTCCTAAAGAAACAGATTGGGTAAAAATAGATAGAACAACACAGGAACCAAATGAATCTGTACACGCGTACTATGAACGGTTATTGCAGGTGTTTAATCAGTATAGTGGTTTTGAGAATATTGGTGACAAAGATATGGGACATTTTGTGTATCGGTTTGTATATGGCTTGAAACCAGAAATCAGTCAGATGATACAGCAGCACATGTTGTGTTGGCAAAGTAAGACAGTGGATGAGATTCTAAAGTACGCAAAATATTGTGGAGATGACATTGAGGCCAGGCGTAGGAAGCTAAAAGAGAAAATTATGTAGGCTCAAGTTAAATTGGCAGAGCAGCAAGAAAACAAAGCAAATGAGCAAAATAATAATCAAGTGAAAGAGCAGAGTCAGAATAATCAAGGAGCGAATGGTAATAAATTTAAGGGGCGAATGGACAGAGAAGAAGCGAAAAGAAGTTTCCTTGTCATGCGTGCGGAAAGCTTGGACATTGGAAGAACGAGTGTAAGAGTACTCAGAATAATAATAATAATAATAATGGGCCAAATCAAAATTTAATCCCACAGATGCAGAATGAAGTACTTATGAATCAGCAGCAACAGGTAGTCACTCCACAATATCAGGTGCCACCAGCTCCTATGCAAAGTTTTGTGAACCATCAAAGTTTCAGTGCGAACACCGGATTTCAAGGAGAAAGTGGTAAGAATAATGGAACAATTGCACAATATTTTTTACAGAATGATGAAGAACATTCAGATACCGCGCAATGACGGTGCCTGAGGGGGGAGGAAGAGGAGTGCGTGCTTGGCGCATCCTTGCCGGTAGATCAGTCAGGTCCATTTGTTGACGGGAAAATAGAAGGTAAAGATATTACTTTCCAGTTGGATACTGGTGCTACCAGGTCTACTGTGAGAACAGCAGACATCCCAAACCTACCCCTCTCGGGAGAATCAATCCAAGTTGTAGGCGTATCTAACCAACAGATTAGAACCCCAATCACAAAACCAATGGAGGTGCACATTGGGAACTTCAAAGAAATGCATCGATTTGTAGTTTGCGATTCCAGTCCAGTAAATATGTTGGGAAGAGATCTTTTGTGCAAGATGAATTGCACGATCTATTGTACACCGGATGGTGTTACTTTCCAAACCCCCGATGAGGATGTTGTCTATAAGATGATGCTGGCCAAACAGGGAACAGAAGTAGATGAAATGTTTTCATTAATAACCGAGAATGAATTGCCAGAAGAGTTAAGAACGACAGTTAATCCAGAAGTGTGGGATTTTACAGGAAAAGACATTGGGCTAATGAAGAATATAGACCCAGTTAAAGTGACAGTGAAAGAAGGTGCAGTGTATCCAAATACCCGACAGTACAAAATGAGTCCAGAAGTAAAAGCAGGAATTATTCCAGAAATTGAACGAATGGTTAAACAAGGAATTTTAAAAGAGGTGATGGGTAGTCCCTGTAATTCGACCAATAATGGGACTGAAAAAGCCTAGCGGAAAGTACAGAATAGTGCAAGACCTACGGAGGATAAATAAAATTGTAATTCCCTGTTGTCCAATTGTGCCAAATCCAGCAGTGATCCTTTTTCAGATACCATGGAATGCAGGATGGTTTACAGTAATTGATTTATGCCAAGCGTTCTTTTCTATTCCTTTGCACCCAGACAGCCAGTATCTTTTTACGTTTAAGTTTGAAGATCATATTTACGCATGGTGTCGTGTTCCTCAGGGGTACACAGACAGTCCTTCAATCTTTAATCAGATTTTGAAAAAGTGGCTAGAATCGTTGATTATGCCTGGAAATTCTGTACTGGTTCAGTACATTGATGACCTATTGGTGGCATCAAAAACACGAGAAGATTGTGTCACAGATACAATTGCATTACTGAACCATTTGGCTGAAGGAGGACACAAGGTGTCTCCAGAAAAATTACAGTTCTGTCGACAAGAAGTAAGATATTTAGGGCATAAAATAGAAAGAGGAGTTAGAAAAGTGACACCGGAAAGAATAAAAATAATCAAAGAAATGCAATTGCCACAGACTCATAGAGAAATGAGAATGTTTCTGGGAGTGGTTGGATACTGTAGAGAATGGATTAATGGATTTTCTATGTTAGCGAAACCATTGATACAGATGATCCGGAAACGAGCAAAAGATCCGATTGATTGGAATGATGACTGCCTAGAGGCATTTGTGAAATTGCGAAATTGTTTGTGTGAGGCTCCTGCCTTGGGCATGCCTGATTATATTTGTTCTGTTGTGAAAGAGAAAATTGTGCACTTTCAGTCTTAACACAGAGACATGGATTGAGTCGACGTACAGTGGCATATTTTTCAGCCACATTGGACCCAGTGGCTTCAGCATTGCCTGGCTGCTTAAAAGCAGTAGCTGCTACTTGTATGAGTCTGGAGCAAAGTGAGTCGATAGTGATGGGACATCCGGTAAAGGTATTCGTTCCACACTCGGTTGAGATTCTTTTGACAAGAACAAGAACACAGCACCTCACCCCTAGCCGTTTGACAAAGTATGAAAGAGTGATTTTGGGAGCTGAAAACGTGACTGTGATAAGGTGTACGATCCTGAACCCAGCCACCCTATTACCAGACCCCTGCGATGAGGAAGTGAAAGATGAAAGTGATCATGATTGTTTAGACGTGACTGAGTTATGCACGAAGCCCCGCCCAGACATAAGAGAGACACCTTTGAAAGAGGCTGATCATGAGTTATTTGTAGACGGTTCCTGCCTTAGGACACAAGAAGGAGGTCTAAGTGCTGCATATGCTGTTTGCAAAATTTCGGGGGTAATTGAAGCATCCTGTTTACCTGGGGTCAAGTCTGCACAAGTAGCTGAATTGGTTGCCTTAACAATGGCATGTAAAAAGGGGAAAAATTGGAGAGTAACCATATTTACGGATAGTCAATATGGTTTCGGGATTGTGCATGACTTTGGCCAGCTTTGGATGCAAAGGGGATTTCTGACTTCCTCAGGATCTCCTATCAGAAACAGCAAAAATGTAAAAGATTTGTTGGAAGCATTACAATTGCCAAAAGAGATAGCAGTTGTAAAATGTGCTGCACATCAGTCAGGAAATGACTATGTGACTGCTGGCAATAATTATGCTGACCAAGTGGCCAAATACTGTGCTAAAAATGCAGTAGCCATAAACAGAAAAATTGAAACGGGTGAGACCAGATGCCAACTTATGTACTTCTCAGTACCAGAAACATGGGATGAGATTAGACAATTGCAGGAAGAAGTTGAGGAAAAGGAAAAATAAATCTGGATAAAGGCAGCCTGTACCAAAAGACCACATGATGAGGTATGGGTGTATCTAGATGGAAGACCAGTCATGCCAGATTGTTTGCTTTCAAAAATGGCGAGAGTATACCATGGAGCAACACACATAGGGAGAGATTCAATGATCAGGCTATTCAGACAGAGTTGGTATAATCCGAAGTTCAGGGTAGTCGCAGAGAGCCTTTGCCAAAGATGCTTAACCTGTCAACAGCAGAACCCAGGTAGAAAGACAGTGGTAAGCTGGGGAAAAATCGGAAAGGCAGAAGGACCCTTCACCAGATTACAGTTAGATTTCATTGAATTACCTCCATGCAAAGGATTGAAATACGTACTTGTCATAGGATTTCTTTTCTCAAGATGGGTGGAAGCCTACCCTACTAGAAGAAATGACAGTCTTACAGTTGCAAAATTGTTGTTGAGGGAGTTAGTGCCACGATTTGGTTTTCCGGTCACTTTGGAATCAGATAGAGGCCCTCATTTTAATAATGAAATAATTCGATTAATCTGTGCTGCATTTAACATTGAACAAAAACTACACTGTGCTTATCGTCCAGAGGCTTCTGGAGTTGTTGAGCAAATGAATGGCACAATCAAATCAAGATTGGGAAAGGTGTGTGCATCCACAAAACTGAAATGGCCAGATGCATTACCTCTTGTATTGATGGGTCTCAGAAGCATTCCAGACAGAAAAACAGGAATGAGCCCACATGAGGTTCTCATGGGAAGAGCCATGAGACAGGCATTTATTCCTGGAAATAAACTAATGAGTATAACTGAAGATCTGGTATTGGACTATTGCAAAGGATTGGCTGAAATGATGCGTTCTATCTCTCACCAGGTTGGAGAAGACGCAGTTGAAAGACAGCCAGATCAAGCGCATGATTTGAATCCTGGAGATTGGGTGCTAGTGAAGAAACATGCAAGGAAATCGTGTCTAGCACCAAGGTGGGATGGGCCACGACAAGTCATACTAGTCACTACCACAGCAGTGAAGTGTGCAGGTCTGCCCAATTGGATTCATGCCAGCCATACCAGAAGAGTACCGAGCCCATCAGATCAACAAGAACCATCACTGACTGAGCAGGCTGAAGCGTCAGAAGTTGTAAACTGTGAAATTGAAGAATCTAGAGTGATAGATTCTGAAAGACAACCATATGATGAACAGCCCGAGATAAGTCCGGAAGACTGGATCCCAGTGATTGAAATAATTGATGATGCTATTGAAACCAGAAGAACAGAACTGAATAGACAGGAAAGTAGACAGGAAGATACAGGGGAAGAAGAACACACTCAGGTGAAAACAGAAAGTGACACAAACAAACCTGAGGAGGGAAAAAGAGAAGAACACGTTCAGGCGGAAGAAGAAAAGTTTGAAATAAGACCTGAACAGGACCAGATAGAGTTAGAAGAACAAGTTCAGGCAGAAGAAGAAAGGTTTGAAGTAAGACCTGAACAGGGTCAGATAGAATTAGAAGAACAAGCTCAGGAAGAAGTAGAACAAAATACGGTAGAACCTGAGCAGGAGGAAGCAAGAGAAGGTACAAGCACAGAAAACAAAGAAACAGAACAGGTTGTGCCTAAAATAAATGAAATAAAAAGAATTTTACAAAGAGACAAGGAAGGTGAAAACGCAGTACAAATCAAAAGAGTCAGGAGAGGAGACAATTGGCCAACTGGAGTAAAGAAACTAAAATATCATCTGAGAAAATCTGAAAAGAGACCAGAACAAGTAAACGAAGTCACAAGTCAAACAAGACCTAAACAAACCTTAGCGAAAATAACTCGAAGAAGTCCAAGATTGAGAAATCTAAACAGGAGATACAAGGCTCCTGAGTGGACATACGTTATACTCGAGGAGTTTGAGTCCCTGGATCTGTCTGATGAGACAGAAGAGGTCCATATTGCACAAATTGATGAAAGCCAATTGAAACCTCCTTAAGAATAAAAAGGAAGGTTAAGACTGAAAAAGAAAAAGACAAGAGAAAAGAGATTTTCTCAGGAGTAAAATGTCGGAAACTGAGGTTATCGGGAAACCAAAATGTGGACTAAAAAGAAAGTGTTTTAGATTTTGTTTTTGTAGTATTTTATTAATAGCATTAGAATGGCTATTCTTAACAGTAGGAGTACCTTTTATAATGAAAACAAGTGACAAGAATAACACAGATGCTAATGTTAAGGTGGATAGACTAAGAGAAACTAAAATAGAAATAGGGGTAGAAGATGAAGCAAACTATCATAATGAATCAGACTATAATACGTCCTCTAATGTGTTTATTAAGCTGTTATTTCAATATGTTAGTACTATGGAGATTAATAACTGCTACGTGTGTATGAAGTTACCCTCATCAGTATCAGAAGGAATGACATATCACCATATACCCTTAACCTATGGTGTGTCATGTAGTGTTTTGTCAAGTTTATTTTATGCTGCAGGGAAACTTCAATATTTTTATTCAGATATAGATGTAGTATTTTCTGAATTACCTATTAGAAAGGATATGAATCCAGTAGCTAGTAGTAAAAATGCACAGTTTATGGGTGAATTTTTCATAACAATGAGTTCAATAGATTTAGTTCAGGCACACAAAGATAATCTAACATGTACATTAAGAAAAGAAGAAAAAGACTTTTTGAATTTAGTAGAAGAAAGGAGACAGGATTTAATGAGGAAGGCAACTACACAGAAAACCCATGTACCTCCATGGGTTGGGAAGGAGGGAATCTATGCAAGTGGCAAGGCTCATGCTGCGATGTCCCTGGACTTTGTGAAAAGGGGAAAATTCTGCCTCCATAGATTAAAGACAGATTATAACAATAATTACATTGGTTCCAGTGAATGTGAACATAACTTCCTAATATTAGGAGGATGGGGACTAAAAGGGGGAACTGATCCTGTGTTTCCAGGAGTGTATTATGTTTGTGGGAACAATGCCTATTATAGGTTACCTGCAAGATGGTACGGAAGCTGTTATTTTGGAATAGTTTTTCCAAAACTTTATCATGTAGATAAAATCAGTGGAACCAATGGAAATTCTAATGGACTAACACGTAGAAGAAGAGCTAGTTTTTCTGAAATTATAGGAGACATTTTTAGTGCACTGATACCCTCAGTTGGAGTCATTCTAAATTCACAGAAAATGTGTAAGTTATCAACCATAGTTGATCGTCTTTCTACAGAAACTGCAGGAGGATTTCTAATGATCAACACAGAAATGGTTGCAATTAGATCCATGGTTTTACAGAACCGTCTTGCTCTTGATATATTGTTAGCAAAAGAAGGTGGAGTCTGTGGCATGTTGAAAGTTCAACATTGCTGCACTTATATTCCGGACAAGAGCAGAGAAATTAAAGGATATATTGAAAACATTACGGAAATGCATAAGGATTTGACCCAACTGGAGGTTGACAGTGTGTGGGGAAGACTAACGAAAAGCATAACATCAATAGGGAAATGGTTTGTTGATTTTGGGAAAAGTTTTCTAGGTCAAATAATAATACCATTAGTTATGATAATAACGATAGTGATGTTAATAATAATTACATATAGATGTTGTAGAAAAGGCACGAAAGAAAAAGTACACTTGAAAAGAAAAGGAAAGGGACAGACACGAAAGAGAAAATATGATGAAATACGCTTGGAAGAAATGAAAGGCAGGTTATATAAGAAGATGAGAGATTTAGAAGGAAACAAAATCATTGATGAAAATTTGAGAGGACAAATAGAGAAAACTGAGAAGTGTTAAAGTTGGTATCTGGGATGGATGGGAAATTTTGTGATGGCTTAATATGCCATCAGAGAGGGGATTGATGGAGCAAGGACTCGGACATGAGACTTGCTCGGAAGCAATCCTCTCGTTTTAACTTACTAGCGAATTACTAACAACGTGTTTTGTGATTAATAATACGCATTTCCTTTACACGCGGGATAAGATGAAGCTTGCCTATGTGTTTACTAACTGCAATAACATGAACGAAGGACTAGGATGCATTCTAACACGGAATCTTTACTGCGCATGCGTCTACTGCATCTACGTAGTATGACGAAGCAACGCTTGGAGGGAAATTCTGGTGCTTGCGCAAATAACTATAAAATGGACGCTTAAAAGCTCACATGCATGGCACCTGCTTGCTGAAATTAGAAAATGAGTTTTATACTAACGCAAATGCAGAAAGGGAAATAATAAATGGTATGGGCTAGAGTAGAGGTTGGTGGTATACAGTGAAATCATTTATTTTTGAGAATAACATTTCTCCCTTTGACTTTATTATTAGTGCGTATTTGGGCCTGTTAAACTTGTCTGAGTCGAGCAGACTGACGTTGCACGACGCATGCGCCCTGGCTATGAAGTACGAAAGGATGACTAAGGACTTGTCACGCGTCCAAGGTCGGCCAAGATGTGCCCTGGGAACATGAGGGTGAAGAGTTCATATGAAGGAACTGTATTCAAAAGATCGTTACATTTGTATTAATAAAGTTTAAAGATGTATGGGAAAGGAAGGGCGGAATAAAAGTTTGAGGGGAGGAGTTTGGAAACAATGGTTTAAAGAAATAAATGAAGTATAAGCATGGTGTGATGATCATCCCCCCCTCGCCTGTCCAATCAGAAGTTAGTATTTTGTCAAAATGAAACATTAATGGGTGGTACATGGTTATGGAAGGGTATAATTGAGGTAGTTTTAGTTAGTTAGAGAGATCTGGGGTATGCTGATGATAGCCAAGCTTGCTGGGAGCGGATGCAACAGAGACAATTCGGAGCTTGGGATGCTGGGTGGTGCTGATGCTCTGAAATGCTGATGAAGAAATCGAATGCAGAACCATCTACTTAATTTGGGTGGGTTAGAAAGAAGATCGCGGAAGAACCACGAGGAGGAAGAGAGTGTCAGAGAGGGGTGCGACGTAGTCATCGGTATCTAGAGAGGTGAAGTATCCTGTCCTGATTCCTGTCCTGAAGTTTTTGTCTCCTGATCTGTCCTGGGGACCCTTACCAGCCCTTTGGCCAGGGGGTTGGTATTCACACCATACTTGGTAACTATGAAATTCATCGTCTTGATAAATGCTCTTCTCTCTCTATCCTCTTCTCTCTGAGTATAATTGTTGTGTGGATCTGAAATATTATAATTATTGAAATTTTATTGAATTGCCACTCTCGTGAATGAGGGTGTTTGTACTGAAACGCTTTGAGATGGTTCACAACCCACTAATTTAGATAAAGATTTTAAAACTTATTGAGTCTGTGATAATTTTATTCTTGATCAAGAAATGTATTATAAGTCATGTTAATTATCACCATCAACTAGTTCCACCTAACTGGTCCAATGAACAGAGGAAAGAACTATTTGATCAGTGAAAGGTTTAGTTAGAGAAGAAATAACTAGATCTCGAGGTATGAGAATCGTTAAAAACTAAAAGTTCCAGCGGTCTACTTAGTGTTAGCGGAAGCGAGTTGTATGGGCCCAGGTGAGTATATGCTAGTGGAGTATCTGTTGCTAGTACGCCGCTGGATCACCCCAAGACTGGGAGGGATACAACTCTCCAGCTTACTTTACGCTGACTACCAAGTGCTATTCAGCATGATGAAGGTGGGCCTACAACAGCTTCTGGCCGCAACCCTAGCTTATTCCAATTTAAATGAACTGACAATTGATATTAAAAAGACCAAAACACTAACCGTCAATAGAAAAGGGCTGAAATATAATACCTGGCACCTGGGGAGAGGTAAGCTGGAATCTGTCAGCATGTACAAGTACCTAGGAGTGCTCTTCAATGCTACTGGAAGGTTCAACTACCAATTGGAAGATATTAAAAGGAAGGGCAATGTCCTAATACTACGTTTGGGAGCCCTGCATACAAAACTGAAGGGCCCAACGTTAACCCTATTACTATAAGCCCCCCAAGCCAAGATCCTTCCCAGCTTAACCTATAGGAGAGAGGCCCTGAGAGGTCAGGACAATACCATCCTGGAGAAAACAATGACGAAACTCTTCAGGAACATTTTTAAATTACAGTCATATACATCTCCTGCTTGGATCAGATTGGAATTTGGCCTTGTGAAGCAATCCCTGGCCTGGCAGGCAGCTTTTGTGAGTTGCTGCCACAATTTCAAAGCATCAAGCAAGGATACCTTAAGTCATCACCTCTGGCTTGATATAAAAGGGAGGGCTCGATCTTCAGCAAGAGCCTACTTAAATTCAGCCATAAATAATATGGTCCTTTCCTCAGCATGGGATCTGTCACTGAGCAGGGTTGAATTTAAAACAAATAACAAAAGTAAGTGCTAAACCCCTCCCTATCACTCCTGGAGGATACAACTGCTCTAGCCAGGTGCAGCCACAGATGTCTAACTCCTATACAAACCTTAAGCCCAGTGCTACTTAGGAGAGCTGTATAAAAACTCGATAAAAGAAAAGTTCTTAAAAGATAAGCTGGGAGTCCTGTCCACACTGAAGTATGCCTTACCATGGTAAGAATAGAAGAGCAGGACAATTGCAGGCTATGCGGACAGGGAATGCAATATATTGCCCATGTGTTGTGTCTGTGCAAAACTACTCTGGAACACAGACAGTCTATTCTAAGAAAGAAATTCAACGAAAGAGGATAAAAGTCATGGAGAGAGGCAGCAGTAGCTTGTTTTAACCCTGAAGATCCTTGGCTGAATTGTGAGGTGGTAAAAATCTTCAGATGGTAGATTGTTCCACTCTGGAGCAAGAAAGAAAAAGTTAGAAACAAAGGAACTTGAATCGGAATCAACCTTGGCAGCACGGACGGACAAACTGTAAACACTAGCACAATGCACAATGCACTTTCAGAACCTTTCTGCAGATCCAAACTAGTCTGAGACTAGGCGCAAAATCATTCTCCATTATTAGATCCTTTGGCGTGGATCTTGTAAACTATGCAGATGACACGCAATTGGTGTTTTCGTTAGAAGGGAACCAGGCAATCACCCTGGATATATTTCAGGAGTGTATGCAGAATACCGCAAACTGGCTCAGAAATAACTCCCTACAATTTAACGGAGGAAAAACGGAGATCGTATACTGCTCCACGTCCAGGATTGCCCGGCCTTTTCCCATAGAGCTCCAAATAACACCAACAGACAAACCTGTAGTGCCAGCTAAAACGGTGCGTAACTTGGGAGTTCTGCTGGATGATAATCTCCAGCTAGAATCACAAGTTACCAAAGTAGTTGGTACATGTTTCTCTCTGCTTAGAGCTCTGAGAAGAATTTTGCCGCTACTACCAACTGCCATCAGACCCCAAATTGTGAGGTGTATAATCCTGAGCAGATTAGACTACTGCAACTCACTATATTTGGGGGGCTCAAAGTCACTACTTCAAAAGCTACAAAGGATTCAGTCAATTGCAGCTAAGCTGGCTCTAAACAGGCAGCGTAGTTCCTCACTTTCTTTGGCCTTGAAAGATCTCCACTGGCTGCCGATCTGCCAGAGGATACAATTCAAATCCCTGTGCACCATGTTCAGAGCATTGCACGGAATGGGCCCTAAACCCTTGCAGAGGAAATTTTTATGGTATGCTCCTGCGAGAGACCTTCGGTCAGCAAATGCACACTTAGTGAACATCCCAAGAATTAAGAAAATGAAGTCGGGGGGTAGAGCATTCAGTGTAACAGCTGCTCGGCTGTGGAATTAACTCCTCTTAGATATTAGGCAAATTCAATCTTTGCCCCTATTTGGAAAGCAGCTAAAAACCTGGCTGTTTCCCAGGTAGGGTATGGCTCCCAATAATGTTTTTCCTGGGTAAGATGCTCACAGGCTCCAATGTCGATTTTGTCAGTCACAGCGCCAGGATACCCGTAGGGTGGCAGTATGCGCTATATAAGAATTATTTACATTACATTACATTACATATTCCAAACATTGCAAGTTTTCTGTTGATTCAGGCATAGTACTTCATTAGGAAAAAAACACATGAATTCACAGTTGAGGAAATACCTGAATGGTCTGCATCGGGTGTACATTAGGCACAGAAACACTTTATTACTATTTGAATGATTTTTGCTATGCAGACAACATGCACTAAGACACTTTATTACAATCGAACTGCAAGTTTCTACCGTTGCTACTACTAAGAAAAATTCTAGACATTATTTTATATATCTAGCCTAGGATAGGGTTTAGCATTAACACTCTTAGGTGGGTACAATGGGCTTCTTTCCAAACTTTAAAATTTTTACCTTATTGGGAAATGCCGCATTTAAACGAATTTGAACTAGAATCAATCATGGAAATAGGTTAGGCCTAACCGAGAGGCTAGCATGATGCACATTTCACTTTTAGAATCAGCCTACTGATCCATACCAGGACAAGACCAGGCATAAAGGAACTTTAGACTGCAATATTGCATGTTTCCTCTTTCCACAGGCAAGGTACTCTATAAAAATCATGAGTTTTGCAGTCGAGAATGTACTAAATTGGCCTGTGCCAATTGGACATTAGGCACAAAAACACTTTACTGCTACATAAATGGCTTAAGTAAGGTGGACATTATGCACGAAACACTTTATGGCCATTGAATTGTATGTCGCCAAGCGTCGTTACCTCTAAGAACTCAGACACTATTTTGTTCTCCAGCCAAGGCTAAGGAACAGCATTCGGATGCCTAGAGAGGGATAGTGGCTTCTTTTTATGCTTTTTTAAAACCAAATTATCTGCATCTAAGTCCATTAATGTAACACTCACAAAGTCAATACGTGTTCGGTCAAACATGTCATACACCAGTAATGAACATAGGTTAAAAAGCACCCAAGGTAAAGTCTCAGAGTGTACTCAGGGTCCCAAAACATCTCACACACCAGTAATTAACATAGGTTAAAATGCAACTAGGGTAAGGTCTCACAGTGTACTCAGGATCCCAATCTCAAAACTCTCTTGCCACATCAATAACGTCATACTCAAAACATATAAGTACTAAAACTTACAAGTCAAACTCACATACATACGTGTGAATTCCTAAAGTGTTGTGCCCAGGTCTGTCATAGAAAGGTACTTGTATCTGCTACAGTTTGTCCCCTGTAAAAGACAGCCTACTTTGTCAGATCTGTTTCAATCTAAAATCATCACCATAACACCTTGCCCTCCAAAAAGCATTATCTGTTGTTTGACCACAAAATATATAAATATCCCTGTCACATGTTGGTAATGCACTACATGTACTAACCAAATAGGCAAGCTAAATTAAGTGAAGAAATTCAAGACTGTGCTAATGTTATATAGGCAAGCAACAACATCAGAGGTATCAAAAGGGCAAATGTATGTGTGAAGGTCAAACATTTTGGCACTGTCACAGCCTACGTAGGGGTGAACATATGCCAGATAAACTGTTCATAAGTTTGTAACTTTGCACAAATAGTGAGTGTGAATAACATAGAGAGATAAAAAATTAAATGAAAGTCATCATGCAGAAGTGTTATCAGGGCATTGTCAACATTTGCTATTACATATTAAACTTGAAGATACATGTGTAAACCAATGGTCAACAGTGTCTAACACATATTGATCCAAAATGTAAGAAATGTGTCTGAGTTTGTCAGCAAACATAACACACAGGGACAGTCATGTCTCTGTAACAATGTGCATAATCATTTACTGTTGTATTATTGGACTTTTAGGTGACTAAGGATATGGGTTGCAGCCATGGGCCATGGCCCCATTCACCCAGCCCCAGATGGAGGCAGAAGAATGGTACAACACGGCACAAAGCAAGATGAGGAATGTTGTAGAGAGAACTTTTGGAGTCCTAAAGTCCAGGTTTTTGATGTCTGGACATGTCTGGGAGAAGACTGTTGTACTCACCCCCTATGGTCTGAAAATTAATCCTTATTTGTGCCATATTGCACAACATCTGTGTGAAAACAAATCTACTTTGAGATTCTAAGCCAACACATATGGAGGAAATGGAAGAGGATGAAGACAGTGAAGGAGACATCTAGCACACATTGGCCGGTCGGCGGAGAGAGCACCATGTTGTGGCTAATTTATTTAGCTAATCTATGTCATATGAGGAAAAAATAGACAGAAATGATGTCAAATGATCAGCCTGCGCCTCACTGGAAATATAGGAAACCCTCTGGTGCACTGGGGAGGTCAACAAATTACTGTTTGTCTCTAAAAGTACTTGGTGCATCAAATGACAACATCTGACCACACAAGCTCAGCATGCATGATGTGAGGATTGGTAGGTTGTCATTCTGAAATTATTGTAAGATGAATAGCTTCAGAGTGCATCAAACACACCCCTAGGCAACCAAATAATGCAGTGTACTTAAGTAATTGTACCAAAAACAAAATACAGTTTTGTTTTGGAAAACCATCTTAAGCATAATTGAACATCATGATTCAGACAACTCTGGTGATCATGATCCAAATATGGTTCCCTTTCACTGTCCACATGATCTACAAAAGCAGCACAACTTAAGACCAAAACTTAAGTTTAACTGAGACAAAATCCTAACTTTACGACTTTGGGTATTCAAAAAGGGCATTGAGAGTTGCAAAGTTAGGATTCCTAACTTTACTACTCCTAAATGCCCTTAGTGAATACCGAAAGTCGTAAAATTAGGATTTTGTCTCAGATTACTTTTGTGAATCGGGCCCAATGTTCTTAAATCAAGTACAGGGGTTTAATATAGTCGTATCCAAAAACTACTTTTAAATAAATAAAGTGTGTTTGAAGTATCCAAATAGAGCAGCACACTTCCTCTGGAAGTAGTAATAATTTAAAGGCAAGCCATTTGAAACATTAACAATGTGTGAGCATCTTAGCCAACATGCCATAATGTGAAAGCACAATGACTTAAGACATCTCAAATCATGTATATCTCTCCACTCTTATATTGGAGGTGCCAGACACACAAAGAGAAGCTCACTACTGTCTACTCCATCAGAAGACGGAATGTTGGGTGTTTTAAGTGAGTAGCATACTTTCTGTCTTATCTTTAATAGAAGTTGAAGCACCAGGCCCAAATGGTTGCTCATGTCAACATCAACTCCCTCCACAGATAACAATAGGCCAGTAGCCCAGTAGCAGTTTGTCTAACCCTCCCAACACCAGCATGAAGCAAATTACATCTACCAGTGTCTTGACTCCCACAACCTCCACTATAGTCATCTCTGTTCTTTCCTGGACAGCATTCTAAAACATCTCAAAATCTGTGCTGTAAGGGCAGGAGAGATACGTGGCCACACCACTTTATTCTCAAGGCCCTCCCAAATCTGCTATAACAAGGCCAGTTATTGTAAGGGCTGACCATGGTGCAGGAATTAATGTCATTAACATCCACAAAAATCTGAATGGTGCAGCTAAATGGTAGGAGTAACGATTGGATAAGATTATCCACTTGCTTTCAGTGGAGAATGAACTCTTGTAGTAGGATTGTTGCAACTCATTAATTAATTCACTAGTGATCATAGTGTCTGACCTGGCCAGCCTCCATTTACTACAATCCCATCCCCTCCAACATCATAGGAACCAACTTTTATGTGTGGAATTCTCCACCCTGACTGCGTTGTCTCTGCAGTCATAGATGTACTATTAACTCATAATTTGTGAATAGCAAAATAATTGTAAACTTACACAAATGTGTAAGTTTACCTTTGTTAATCAGTCCTATATATCTCTGCAACCGAAAGAGTAGGACAAATGTAATAGTCTACCACCTCTATATATTGAGTGCTGGAAATAACCATCTTTTGCATGATGCCCCACCAGTTTTTTTACTTGACTGTTTGTGCTGGCTGTAGAAGACTGTGCACTGTGCACTGTACCCTTGTTAATCAGAGGTAAAATATCCGTGTTCCCCTTTTCAACATGATGAAATTGGCATACCTCTGATTAGCATATTTAACTTACCTCAAAATCCCTACATAGTTAATGGTACAAAAGTGTACCCAGGGCCTGTAAGTTAAATGTTGCAAGTGGACTACAGCATGCCTTATGCCATCTACTCCAGGGACAGTGTAAACATGACTGCAGGCATGCCATCTGTAGCCTGGCTGTGCAGGTTTAAACTGAAAATTCTACCTGTCAAAATAATCACTTCTGACAGGCCTAAATCTTCATTTTATTTAATGTTACCCCTAAATATGCCTTACTGCCTATAAGAAAGGCTGCATAGTATGTAAAAGTAGGACGTGTAAAAGTTTAATGGCAATCAAGTCCTTAAAGTGAAAAGGCCTAAAATGCTATTTTCATTGTAGCAGTGTTGGCTGTTCCATGGGAAAGCATTGGAATACAATATTAAATTTAATACTGCTATCTCCAGCTAGGAAGCAGCTACACAGGCCATTTTTGAACATGTGGACATAGTTATTACAGGCCTAATTCACTGATGAAGTCATATTTGTAATGAATATTTTTTAGAAATTGCCATCCATCCTAAAGCCTCTAGAGACCCAGTAGCATGAGCTACCGGTCCCAGGAGATGAATAGCCCCTTTGATGAGGTGTGAACTTACTGCCAGAGCTGCAACAAAGGCCTTGGGTGTGGGGAGGTGTTCTGCTCCTCTGGCAGGATGATCATCTGGGCTGCGCCCAAGAACCTATTTAACTTCAAAGAGGCCTACTATGTCACAAGCATATGTAGCTAACACCTGGGCCTGTCCTCCTCCTTTGACCCTCTAGTTAGGCAGACATCAGTTCCAGTAGGAGAGGAGCTGCCCATAGAACCATTTTTGAATTACCATAGAGGAGGGGTTTCTCATTTCCCTGGCCATGCCTCTAGGTTGGACATAGGATCTGTGCACAGGGGAGGAAAAGTTCTGCCATGTTGGTTTTAGATAGAAAGGGATACCTTTGAATTGTTTGCAGTAGGGCACACTGGAAGTGCTGTAAACGTGGGTAGGATTGCCCCTAGGAATGTTTGCTTTATTAGTTAGGGAGGGGACAGGTATCACCCAGACCAAAAGGCTGGGGCCAGCTGTAAATGTGGCAACCTGCGGAGGAACAGAAGAGAACTGTACCTGCTGTCTATGACCTGAGAAGAGCCTAGAACACTGGACCTGCTCTCTCTCTTGCACCCCGAACAAAGGTGTTGACTCCAAGGGTAATAAGGCTGAAATCCTGTTCAAGATACAGGAACTCAAACTACAAAAGGCCTTTCCCACAACTGCCCAGATGACCAGTTCCAACTCGACCTGCCTAGGATCCTGCTGCTCACCTCAGCTGGCATGGGTCTTGACCCCAGAGTGCTGCCCCAAGGTCCTGGACTCTTGGCAAGCATAGTCCTCATAACATGTCCTGAAAAGTGAGACTTAAAAACGTTTTGGCTCAAAAGACCTCCAGAGGACTGGAACCAACCTGCCGAGCTGTTCCGGTGAAGGTGCGTTGCCTCTGGGCTAATGATTTAGGCTGCCCCCTGAAATCAGTTAACCTAAAATTGCACCAACATGAAACCACCTCCTCATTTCTTCCTCTTTCTATGCGTGATGCAGTAATTGCCTCTTAGAATTGTTTTTGTGCAGGAAGCCCAAAAGCTGCACCTAGTTACCGGTCAGACACAACCAGATTACCACGGTTGGTGCGTAACGTATTTTGGCACTATTTAAAACTTTCAAATTCATAACACTGGTTCCCATCATTGGATATTTGTTGTAGAGGTGTCATTTTATTTTATTTAATTGACTTTATTTCTCTAAAGTGATTTAGAATTGTTCTTGTGTTTTCTTTTGACTTTTTTGCTGTTTGAGTATTGCATAATTACTTTACACACTGCCGCTAAGTTAATCCTCTTGGCTCTGTGCCATAGCTACCCTGGTGTTGGGCTCGGGTTAATTTAGTGACTTCAACGCTTCACCCTGACAATGGCTGTGTTTATTGCATGAGGTGGGTACTCACTCTCCTCAACTAATAACCCAATTTCTTACTCTTGTGTTCAGTGATGGGATCCAGGACTTGCGTTTTTCTGTACCAATCAGTGATTTAAGTTAAAATAAGAAATCCCTTTTGTAATCTGACATCAAAATTGACTTTTTTTTTAATTGATTACATTTTTAATTGCCTATTTTTTTATTTTTCCAAAATATCATTCCTACACTCATGCTTTACACCCTTGAAGTGGATCTGATTAGCATTAAGAGCCTCAGCATGGCAGAGCTGAGGAAGCTCTGTAAGGAGAGATGGCTGAAGCTGGCAAAGGGGTTCAAGAAGGTGGAGTACTAGATAGCCCTTAGAGCATGGGAAGAGGGCAACCTGCTATAGGCCCTCACACAGGGGCAGGAGGATCATGACCTAGAGGGGGAGCAAGAGGAAGATAGCATTGTCGAGGCCCAGTGCCAGAGGGGGATGAGCTTACAGGAGGCAAATTCCTGCCTTCTCAAGAGCAGGCAGCATAGCCTCTTCCCACAGTCTCACCCAATCAGAGCTGGAGGACATACAAGCAGATGAAAATCTGAAATTAAAACTGGCAACCCTTTAACTGAAGGAAAATAATGCACTTGCACTGGAGGAGAAGGAACTGGCCTTGTCCTTGGAAGAGAATAAGTTCCTGCTGACTCATGAAGTCAGCCAGAAACAACTGAACCTGAAGGCAAAGAGGGCCTCTGAGTCGATTGATGATTGTGGAAGCCACACTGAAATGCCTAGGAAAGGTAAAAGAGTCTACATCCCTAAAGATCTGATGCCTAGCTATGTGGTGGGAGAAGGCATAAATAAGTAGTTTACAGCATATGATGTAGTCCTGCGTATGTATAGAGTCCCAGAGAAGGACTGTGAAACTAGTCTGTGGAAGCACATAACCATTCTGGAGAAGGATACCTTATTGGCCCTTGAGGTACTTGACCAGATGACATGTGCCCCCATGAAGGACACCCTTATCCTAAAAAAGGCCCCCGAAAATGTTTTCATGGAAAGGAAGCCTAGTCATCCTCTAAACACAAGAAAAGGGGTTTCTTTGGATAGAAACCCCAGGAACCTTACCAGTTCAAGTGATTTGACTGTTACCAGTCAGGGCACAATAAAGGAGATGCTGTCTGTCCAAGGAAGAAGCAGCCCACCACTGGGTGCTTTCCATGGGTATTGCGAGTGTAGTGCTAAGGGAGGACGTTGTCCAGTTGTTTGAGGGGTAGTACAGAGGTTACCCTAGTGTCCCAGGGTGACAGCGAGATGATGCATGTTGCTCACATGCCTGACAGCACTTAGAAATGCAAGCAGTGGCCCACCATCAATGGGCAGAAGGTGGAGGCTCTAAGAGACACAGGACCCAGCATGTGTACTGTTAGGTGTCATTTGGTGTTTTCAGAGCAAAGTACCCCTAATTTAGTCCACCAGGTTGTTACAACTGGCAGCCAGGAAAGCCACCACCCTGTGGCTTAGATTTCCATAGAGTAGGGTGAGGTCTCTGCTTCTCTGAGAACAGCAGTGAGTTCGGCCATGCCTGTAGATTGTCTGCTGGTGGATGACCTAGAGCACTGTTAGACCTGACAGCCTTAGGGTGGTCTTACCCAAAAATGTTGCCTGATTGCCCCACCTTTTTGCCCAAAACCGGTCCTAGGATGCTTGTTTCCAGTCCAGGGAGGACCTGGCCTGGCAGTTCGGGCTGGACTGTTCCCATTGGGTGCAGGGTCAAGACTGATTTGCATATGGCTGGGTCCAAACTGGAATGGCATGGTGAGCAAAAAAATTATGGATTTAGGCCCAGATCTTTGCACTAGGGTGAATGTATGACATTGTTCTGCATTCTGTCCATCAATTGTTGTTTTTGCATTTGTCACCCCGAGTGGGGCGGGTATGCCCAGACGTGGGTCCCGTGCTCTCCATGCCACTGGAGTCAAGCTATCCTAGCTGATGAGGGCTGAAAGCCCGAAACCGGTCCTAGGATGCTTGTTTCCAGTCCAGGGAGGACCTGGCCTGGCAGTTCGGGCTGGACTGTTCCCATTGAGGCGCAGGGTCAAGACTGATTTGCATATGGCTGGGTCCAAACTGGAATGGCATGGTGAGCAAAAAAACGATGGATTTAGGCCCAGATCTCTGTACTGGGGTGAATGTATGACATTGTTCTGCATTCTGTCCATCAACTGTTGTTTTTGCATTTGTCACCCCGAGTGGGGCGGGTATGCCCAGACGTGGGTCCCGTGCTCTCCATGCCACTGGAGTCAAGCTATCCTGGCTGATGAGGACTGAAAGCCCGAAACCGGTCCTAGGATGCTTGTTTCCAGTCCAGGGAGGACCTGGCCTGGCAGTTCGGGCTGGACTGTTCCCATTGGGCGCAGGGTCAAGACTGATTTGCATATGGCTGGGTCCAAACTGGAATGGCATGGTGAGCAAAAACGATGGATTTAGGCCCAGATCTCTAGTACTGGGGTGAATGTATGACATTGTTCTGCATTCTGTCCATCAATTGTTGTTTTTGCATTTGTCACCCCGAGTGGGGAGGGTATGCCCAGACGTGGGTCCCGTGCTCTCCATGCCACTGGAGTCAAGCTATCCTGGCTGATGAGGGCTGAAAGCCCGAAACCAGTCCTAGGATGCTTGTTTCCAGTCCAGGGAGGACCTGGCCTGGCAGTTCGGGCTAGACTGTTCCCATTGGGCGCAGGGTCAAGACTGATTTGCATATGGCTGGGTCCAAACTGGAATGGCATGGTGAGCAAAAAAACGATGGATGTAGGCCCAAATCTTTGTACTGGGGTGAATGTATGACATTGTTCTGCATTCTGTCCATCAATTGTTGTTTTTCCATTTGTCACCCCGAGTGGGGCGGGTATACCCAGACGTGGGTCCCGTGCTCTCCATGCCACTGGAGTCAAGCTATCCTGGCTGATGAGGGCTGAAAGCCTGAAACCGGTCCTAGGATGCTTGTTTCCAGTCCAGGGAGGACCTGGCCTGGCAGTTCGGGCTGGACTGTTCCCATTGGGCGCAGGGTCAACACTGATTTACATATGGCTGGGTCCAAATTGGAATGGCATGTTGAGCAAAAAAACGATGGATTTAGGCCCAGATCTTTGTACTGGGGTGAATGTATGACATTGTTCTGCATTCTGTCCATCAATTGTTGTTTTTGCATTTGTCACCCCGAGTGGGGCGGGTATGCCCAGACGTGGGTCCTGTGCTCTCCATGCCACTGGAGTCAAGCTATCCTGGCAGATGAGGGCTGAAAGCCCGAAACCGGTCCTCGGATGCTTGTTTCCAGTCCAGGGAGGACCTGGCCTGGCAGTTCGGGCTGGACTGTTCCCATTGGGCGCAGGGTCAAGACTGATTTGCATATGGCTGGGTCCAAACTGGAATGGCATGGTGAGCAAAAAAACGATGGATTTAGGCCCAGATCTTTGTACTGGGGTGAATGTATGACATTGTTCTGCATTCTGTCCATCAATTGTTGTTTTTGCATTTGTCACCCCGAGTGGGGCGGGTATGCCCAGACGTGGGTCCCGTGCTCTCCATGCCACTGGAGTCCAGCTATCCTGGCTGATGAGGGCTGAAAGCCCGAAACCGGTCCTAGGATGCCTGTTTCCAGTCCAGGGAGGACCTGGCCTGGCAGTTCGGGCTGGACTGTTCCCATTGGGCTCAGGGTCAAGACTGATTTGCATATGGCTGGGTCCAAACTGGAATGGCTTGTTGAGGAAAAAAACGATGGATTTAGGCCCAGATCTTTGTACTGGGGTGAATGTATGAAGTTGTTCTGCATTCTCTCCATCAATTGTTGTTTTTGCATTTGTCACCCCGAGTGGGGCGGGTATGCCCAGACGTGGGTCCCGTGCTCTCCATGCCACTGGAGTCAAGCTATCCTGGCTGATGAGGGCTGAAAGCCCGAAACCAGTCCTAGGATGCTTGTTTTCAGTCCAGGGAGGACCTGGCCTGGCAGTTCGGGCTGGACTGTTCCCATTGGGTGCAGGGTCAAGACTGATTTGCATATGGCTGGATCCAAACTGAAATGGCATGGTGAGCAAAAAAACTATGGATTTAGGCCCAGATCTTTGTACTGGGGTGAATGTATGACATTGTCCTGCATTCTGTCCATCAATTGTTTTTTTTGCATTTGTCACCCCGAGTGGGACGGGTATGCCCAGACGTGGGTCCCGTGCTCTCCATGCCACTGGAGTCAAGCTATCCTGGCTGATGAGGGCTGAAAGCCCAAAACCGGTCCTAGGATGCTTGTTTCCAGTCCAGGGAGGACCTGGCCTGGCAGTTCGGGCTGGTCGGTTCCCATTGGGCGCAGGGTCAAGATTGATTTGCATATGGCTGGGTCCAAACTGGAATGGCATGGTGAGCAAACAAATGATGGATTTAGGCCCAGATCTTTGTACTGGGGTGAATGTATGACATTGTTCTGCATTCTGTCCATCAATTGTTGTTTTTGCATTTGTCACCCCGAGTGGGGCGGGTATGCCCAGACGTGGGTCCCGTGCTCTCCATGCCACTGGAGTCAAGCTATCCTGGCTGATGAGGGCTGAAAGCCCGAAACCGGTCCTAGGATGCTTGTTTCCAGTCCAGGGAGGACCTGGCCTGGCAGTTCGGGCTGGACTGTTCCCATTGGGCGCAGGGTCAAGACTGATTTGCATATGGCTGGGTCCAAACTGGAATGGCATGGTGAGCAAAAAAACGATGGATTTAGGCCCAGATCTCTGTACTGGGGTGAATGTATGACATTGTTCTGCATTCTGTCCATCAATTGTTGTTTTTGCATTTGTCACCCCGAGTGGGGCGGGTATGCCCAGACGTGGGTCCCGTGCTCTCCATGCCACTGGAGTCAAGCTATCCTGGCTGATGAGGACTGAAAGCCCGAAACCGGTCCTAGGATGCTTGTTTCCAGTCCAGGGAGGACCTGGCCTGGCAGTTCGGGCTGGACTGTTCCCATTGGGCGCAGGGTCAAGACTGATTTGCATATGGCTGGGTCCAAACTGGAATGGCATGTTGAGCAAAAAAACGATGGATTTAGGCCCAGATCTTAGTACTGGGGTGAATGTATGACATTGTTCTGCATTCTGTCCATCAATTGTTGTTTTTGCATTTGTCACCCCGAGTGGGGACGGGTATGCCCAGACGTGGGTCCCGTGCTCTCCATGCCACTGGAGTCAAGCTATCCTGGCTGATGAGGGCTGAAAGCCCGAAACCAGTCCTAGGATGCTTGTTTCCAGTCCAGGGAGGACCTGGCCTGGCAGTTCGGGCTGGACTGTTCCCATTGGGCGCAGGGTCAAGACTGATTTGCATATGGCTGGGTCCAAACTGGAATGGCATGGTGAGCAAAAAAACGATGGATGTAGGCCCAAATCTCTGTACTGGGGTGAATGTATGACATTGTTCTGCATTCTGTCCATCAATTGTTGTTTTTCCATTTGTCACCCCGAGTGGGGCGGGTATACCCAGACGTGGGTCCCGTGCTCTCCATGCCACTGGAGTCAAGCTATCCTGGCTGATGAGGGCTGAAAGCCCGAAACCGGTCCTAGGATGCTTGTTTCCAGTCCAGGGAGGACCTGGCCTGGCAGTTCGGGCTGGACTGTTCCCATTGGGCGCAGGGTCAAGACTGATTTGCATATGGCTGGGTCCAAACTGGAATGGCATGGTGAGCAAAAAAACGATGGATTTAGGCCCAGATCTCTGTACTGGGGTGAATGTATGACATTGTTCTGCATTCTGTCCATCAATTGTTGTTTTTGCATTTGTCACCCCGAGTGGGACGGGTATGCCCAGACGTGGGTCCTGTGCTCTCCATGCCACTGGAGTCAAGCTATCCTGGCTGATGAGGGCTGAAAGCCCGAAACCGGTCCTCGGATGCTTGTTTCCAGTCCAGGGAGGACCTGGCCTGGCAGTTCGGGCTGGACTGTTCCCATTGAGGCGCAGGGTCAAGACTGATTTGCATATGGCTGGGTCCAAACTGGAATGGCATGGTGAGCAAAAAACGATGGATTTAGGCCCAGATCTCTGTACTGGGGTGAATGTATGACATTGTTCTGCATTCTGTCCATCAATTGTTGTTTTTGCATTTGTCACCCCGAGTGGGACGGGTATGCCCAGACGTGGGTCCCGTGCTCTCCATGCCACTGGAGTCAAGCTATCCTGGCTGATGAGGGCTGAAAGCCCGAAACCGGTCCTAGGATGCCTGTTTCCAGTCCAGGGAGGACCTGGCCTGGCAGTTCGGGCTGGACTGTTCCCATTGGGCACAGGGTCAAGACTGATTTGCATATGGCTGGGTCCAAACTGGAATGGCTTGGTGAGGAAAAAAACGATGGATTTAGGCCCAGATCTCTGTACTGGGGTGAATGTATGACGTTGTTCTGCATTCTCTCCATCAATTGTTGTTTTTGCATTTGTCACCCCGAGTGGGGCGGGTATGCCCAGACGTGGGTCCCGTGCTCTCCATGCCACTGGAGTCAAGCTATCCTGGCTGATGAGGGCTGAAAGCCCGAAACCAGTCCTAGGATGCTTGTTTTCAGTCCAGGGAGGACCTGGCCTGGCAGTTCGGGCTGGACTGTTCCCATTGAGGCGCAGGGTCAAGACTGATTTGCATATGGCTGGGTCCAAACTGAAATGGCATGGTGAGCAAAAAACGATGGATTTAGGCCCAGATCTCTGTACTGGGGTGAATGTATGACATTGTTCTGCATTCTGTCCATCAATTGTTGTTTTTGCATTTGTCACCCCGAGTGGGACGGGTATGCCCAGACGTGGGTCCCGTGCTCTCCATGCCACTGGAGTCAAGCTATCCTGGCTGATGAGGGCTGAAAGCCCGAAACCGGTCCTAGGATGCTTGTTTCCAGTCCAGGGAGGACCTGGCCTGGCAGTTCGGGCTGGACTGTTCCCATTGAGGCGCAGGGTCAAGACTGATTTGCATATGGCTGGGTCCAAACTGGAATGGCATGGTGAGCAAACAAATGATGGATTTAGGCCCAGATCTCTGTACTGGGGTGAATGTATGACATTGTTCTGCATTCTGTCCATCAATTGTTGTTTTTGCATTTGTCACCCCGAGTGGGACGGGTATGCCCAGACGTGGGTCCCGTGCTCTCCATGCCACTGGAGTCAAGCTATCCTGGCTGATGAGGGCTGAAAGCCCGAAACCGGTCCTAGGATGCTTGTTTCCAGTCCAGGGAGGACCTGGCCTGGCAGTTCGGGCTGGACTGTTCCCATTGAGGCGCAGGGTCAAGACTGATTTGCATATGGCTGGGTCCAAACTGGAATGGCATGGTGAGCAAAAAAACGATGGATTTAGGCCCAGATCTCTGTACTGGGGTGAATGTATGACATTGTTCTGCATTCTGTCCATCAATTGTTGTTTTTGCATTTGTCACCCCGAGTGGGACGGGTATGCCCAGACGTGGGTCCCGTGCTCTCCATGCCACTGGAGTCAAGCTATCCTGGCTGATGAGGGCTGAAAGCCCGAAACCGGTCCTAGGATGCTTGTTTCCAGTCCAGGGAGGACCTGGCCTGGCAGTTCGGGCTGGACTGTTCCCATTGGGCGCAGGGTCAAGACTGATTTGCATATGGCTGGGTCCAAACTGGAATGGCATGGTGAGCAAAAAAATGATGGATTTAGGCCCAGATCTCTGTACTGGGGTGAATGTATGACATTGTTCTGCATTCTGTCCATCAATTGTTGTTTTTGCATTTGTCACCCCGAGTGGGGCGGGTATGCCCAGACGTGGGTCCTGTGCTCTCCATGCCACTGGAGTCAAGCTATCCTGGCTGATGAGGGCTGAAAGCCCGAAACCGGTCCTAGGATGCTTGTTTCCAGTCCAGGGAGGACCTGGCCTGGCAGTTCGGGCTGGACTGTTCCCATTGAGGCGCAGGGTCAAGACTGATTTGCATATGGCTGGGTCCAAACTGGAATGGCATGGTGAGCAAAAAAACGATGGATTTAGGCCCAGATCTCTGTACTGGGGTGAATGTATGACATTGTTCTGCATTCTGTCCATCAATTGTTGTTTTTGCATTTGTCACCCCGAGTGGGACGGGTATGCCCAGACGTGGGTCCCGTGCTCTCCATGCCACTGGAGTCAAGCTATCCTGGCTGATGAGGGCTGAAAGCCCGAAACCGGTCCTAGGATGCTTGTTTCCAGTCCAGGGAGGACCTGGCCTGGCAGTTCGGGCTGGACTGTTCCCATTGAGGCGCAGGGTCAAGACTGATTTGCATATGGCTGGGTCCAAACTGGAATGGCATGGTGAGCAAAAAAACGTATGGATTTAGGCCCAGATCTCTGTACTGGGGTGAATGTATGACATTGTCCTGCGTTCTGTCCATCAATTGTTGTTTTTGCATTTGTCACCCTGAGTGGGACGGGTATGCCCAGACGTGGGTCCCGTGCTCTCCATGCCACTGGAGTCAAGCTATCCTGGCTGATGAGGGCTGAAAGCCCGAAACCGGTCCTAGGATGCTTGTTTCCAGTCCAGGGAGGACCTGGCCTGGCAGTTCGGGCTGGACTGTTCCCATTGGGCGCAGGGTCAAGACTGATTTGCATATGGCTGGGTCCAAACTGGAATGGCATGGTGAGCAAACAAACGATGGATTTAGGCCCAGATCTCTGTACTGGGGTGAATGTATGACATTGTTCTGCATTCTGTCCATCAATTGTTGTTTTTGCATTTGTCACCCCGAGTGGGACGGGTATGCCCAGACGTGGGTCCTGTGCTCTCCATGCCACTGGAGTCAAGCTATCCTGGCTGATGAGGGCTGAAAGCCCGAAACCAGTCCTAGGATGCTTGTTTCCAGTCCAGGGAGGACCTGGCCTGGCAGTTCGGGCTGGACTGTTCCCATTGAGGCGCAGGGTCAAGACTGATTTGCATATGGCTGGGTCCAAACTGGAATGGCATGTTGAGCAAAAAAACGATGGATTTAGGCCCAGATCTCTGCACTGGGGTGAATGTATGACATTGTTCTGCATTCTGTCCATCAATTGTTGTTTTTGCATTTGTCACCCCGAGTGGGACGGGTATGCCCAGACGTGGGTCCTGTGCTCTCCATGCCACTGGAGTCAAGCTATCCTGGCTGATGAGGGCTGAAAGCCCGAAACCGGTCCTAGGATGCTTGTTTCCAGTCCAGGGAGGACCTGGCCTGGCAGTTCGGGCTGGACTGTTCCCATTGGGCGCAGGGTCAAGACTGATTTGCATATGGCTGGGTCCAAACTGGAATGGCATGGTGAGCAAAAAACGATGGATTTAGGCCCAGATCTCTGTACTGGGGTGAATGTATGACATTGTTCTGCATTCTGTCCATCAATTGTTGTTTTTGCATTTGTCACCCCGAGTGGGGCGGGTATGCCCAGACGTGGGTCCCGTGCTCTCCATGCCACTGGAGTCAAGCTATCCTGGCTGATGAGGGCTGAAAGCCCGAAACCGGTCCTAGGATGCTTGTTTCCAGTCCATGGAGGACCTGGCCTGGCAGTTCGGGCTGGACTGTTCCCATTGGGCGCAGGGTCAAGACTGATTTGCATATGGCTGGGTCCAAACTGGAATGGCATGGTGAGCAAAAAACGATGGATTTAGGCCCAGATCTCTGTACTGGGGTGAATGTATGACATTGTTCTGCATTCTGTCCATCAATTGTTGTTTTTGCATTTGTCACCCCGAGTGGGGCGGGTATGCCCAGACGTGGGTCCCGTGCTCTCCATGCCACTGGAGTCAAGCTATCCTGGCTGATGAGGGCTGAAAGCCCGAAACCGGTCCTAGGATGCTTGTTTCCAGTCCAGAGAGGACCTGGCCTGGCAGTTCGGGCTGGACTGTTCCCATTGAGGCGCAGGGTCAAGACTGATTTGCATATGGCTGGGTCCAAACTGGAATGGCATGGTGAGCAAAAAAACGATGGATTTAGGCCCAGATCTCTGTACTGGGGTGAATGTATGACATTGTTCTGCATTCTGTCCATCAATTGTTGTTTTTGCATTTGTCACCCCGAGTGGGACGGGTATGCCCAGACGTGGGTCCTGTGCTCTCCATGCCACTGGAGTCAAGCTATCCTGGCTGATGAGGGCTGAAAGCCCGAAACCGGTCCTAGGATGCTTGTTTCCAGTCCAGGGAGGACCTGGCCTGGCAGTTCGGGCTGGACTGTTCCCATTGGGCGCAGGGTCAAGACTGATTTGCATATGGCTGGGTCCAAACTGGAATGGCATGGTGAGCAAAAAAACGATGGATTTAGGCCCAGATCTTTGTACTGGGGTGAATGTATGACATTGTTCTGCATTCTGTCCATCAATTGTTGTTTTTGCATTTGTCACCCCGAGTGGGGCGGGTATGCCCAGACGTGGGTCCCGTGCTCTCCATGCCACTGGAGTCAAGCTATCCTGGCTGATGAGGGCTGAAAGCCCGAAAACAGTCCTAGGATGATTGTTTTCAGTCCAGGGAGGACCTGGCCTGGCAGTTCGGGCTGGACTGTTCCCATTGGGTGCAGGGTCAAGACTGATTTGCATATGGCTGGATCCAAACTGAAATGGCATGGTGAGCAAAAAACTATGGATTTAGGCCCAGATCTTTGTACTGGGGTGAATGTATGACATTGTCCTGCATTCTGTCCATCAATTGTTGTTTTTGCATTTGTCACCCCGAGTGGGGCGGGTATGCCCAGACGTGGGTCCCGTGCTCTCCATGCCACTGGAGTCAAGCTATCCTGGCTGATGAGGGCTGAAAGCCCGAAACCGGTCCTAGGATGCTTGTTTCCAGTCCAGGGAGGACCTGGCCTGGCAGTTCGGGCTGGACTGTTCCCATTGGGCGCAGGGTCAAGACTGATTTGCATATGGCTGGGTCCAAACTGGAATGGCATGGTGAGCAAACAAACGATGGATTTAGGCCCAGATCTCTGTACTGGGGTGAATGTATGACATTGTTCTGCATTCTGTCCATCAATTGTTGTTTTTGCATTTGTCACCCCGAGTGGGGCGGGTATGCCCAGACGTGGGTCCTGTGCTCTCCATGCCACTGGAGTCAAGCTATCCTGGCTGATGAGGGCTGAAAGCCCGAAACCAGTCCTAGGATGCTTGTTTCCAGTCCAGGGAGGACCTGGCCTGGCAGTTCGGGCTGGACTGTTCCCATTGGGCGCAGGGTCAAGACTGATTTGCATATGGCTGGGTCCAAACTGGAATGGCATGTTGAGCAAAAAAACGATGGATTTAGGCCCAGATCTCTGTACTGGGGTGAATGTATGACATTGTTCTGCATTCTGTCCATCAATTGTTGTTTTTGCATTTGTCACCCCGAGTGGGGCGGGTATGCCCAGACGTGTGTCCCGTGCTCTCCATGCCACTGGAGTCAAGCTATCCTGGCTGATGAGGGCTGAAAGCCCGAAACCGGTCCTAGGATGCATGTTTACAGTCCAGGGAGGACCTGGCCTGTCAGTTCGGGCTGGACTGTTACCATTGGGCGCAGGGTCAAGACTGATTTGCATATGGCTGGGTCCAAACTGGAATGGCATGTTGAGCAAAAAAACGATGGATTTAGGCCCAGATCTTTGTACTGGGGTGAATGTATGACATTGTTCTGCATTCTGTCCATCAATTGTTGTTTTTGCATTTGTCACCCCGAGTGGGGCGGGTATGCCCAGACGTGTGTCCCGTGCTCTCCATGCCACTGGAGTCAAGCTATCCTGGCTGATGAGGGCTGAAAGCCTGAAACCGGTCCTAGGATGCCTGTTTACAGTCCAGGGAGGACCTGGCCTGTCAGTTCGGGCTGGACTGTTACCATTGGGCGCAGGGTCAAGACTGATTTGCATATGGCTGGGTCCAAACTGGAATGGCATGGTGAGCAAAACAACGATGGATTTAGGCCCAGATCTTTGTACTGGGGTGAATGTATGACATTGTTCTGCATTCTGTCCATCAATTGTTGTTTTTGCATTTGTCACCCCGAGTGGGGCGGGTATGCCCAGACGTGGGTCCCGTGCTCTCCATGCCACTGGAGTCAAGCTATCCTGGCTGATGAGGGCTGAAAGCCCGAAACCAGTCCTAGGATGCTTGTTTTCAGTCCAGGGAGGACCTGGCCTGGCAGTTCGGGCTGGACTGTTCGCATTGGGTGCAGGGTCAAGACTGATTTGCATATGGCTGGATCCAAACTGAAATGGCATGGTGAGCAAAAAACGTATGGATTTAGGCCCAGATCTTTGTACTGGGGTGGATGTATGACATTGTCCTGCGTTCTGTCCATGAATTGTTGTTTTTGCATTTGTCACCCTGAGTGGGGCGGGTATGCCCAGACGTGGGTCCCGTGCTCTCCATGCCACTGGAGTCAAGCTATCCTGGCTCATGAGGGCTGAAAGACCGAAACCGGTCCTAGGATGCTTGTTTCCAGTCCAGGGAGGACCTGGCCTGGCAGTTCGGGCTGGACTGTTCCCATTGAGGCGCAGGGTCAAGACTGATTTGCATATGGCTGGGTCCAAACTGGAATGGCATGGTGAGCAAACAAACGATGGATTTAGGCCCAGATCTTTGTACTGGGGTGAATGTATGACATTGTTCTGCATTCTGTCCATCAATTGTTGTTTTTGCATTTGTCACCCCGAGTGGGGCGGGTATGCCCAGACGTGGGTCCTGTGCTCTCCATGCCACTGGAGTCAAGCTGTCCTGGCTGATGAGGGCTGAAAGCCCGAAACCGGTCCTAGGATGCTTGTTTCCAGTCCAGGGAGGACCTGGCCTGGCAGTTCGGGCTGGACTGTTCCCATTGGGCGCAGGGTCAAGACTGATTTGCATATGGCTGGGTCCAAACTGGAATGGCATGGTGAGCAAAAAAACGATGGATTTAGGCCCAGATCTTTACACTGGGGTGAATGTATGACATTGTTCTGCATTCTGTCCATCAATTGTTGTTTTTGCATTTGTCACCCCGAGTGGGGCGGGTATGCCCAGACGTGGGTCCCGTGCTCTCCATGCCACTGGAGTCAAGCTATCCTGGCTGATGAGGGCTGAAAGCCCGAAACCGGTCCTAGGATGCTTGTTTCCAGTCCATGGAGGACCTGGCCTGGCAGTTCGGGCTGGACTGTTCCCATTGAGGCGCAGGGTCAAGACTGATTTGCATATGGCTGGGTCCAAACTGGAATGGCATGGTGAGCAAAAAAACGATGGATTTAGGCCCAGATCTTTGTACTGGGGTGAATGTATGACATTGTTCTGCATTCTGTCCATCAATTGTTGTTTTTGCATTTGTCACCCCGAGTGGGGCAGGTATGCCCAGACGTGGGTCCCGTGCTCTCCATGCCACTGGAGTCAAGCTATCCTGGCTGATGAGCGCTGAAAGCCCGAAACCGGTCCTAGGATGCTTGTTTCCAGTCCAGGGAGGACCTGGCCTGGCAGTTCGGGCTGGACTGTTCCCATTGGGCGCAGGGTCAAGACTGATTTGCATATGGCTGGGTCCAAACTGGAATGGCATGGTGAGCAAAAAACGATGGATTTAGGCCCAGATCTTTGTACTGGGGTGAATGTATGACATTGTTCTGCATTCTGTCCATCAATTGTTGTTTTTGCATTTGTCACCCCGAGTGGGGCGGGTATGCCCAGACGTGGGTCCTGTGCTCTCCATGCCACTGGAGTCAAGCTATCCTGGCTGATGAGGGCTGAAAGCCCGAAACCGGTCCTAGGATGCTTGTTTCCAGTCCAGGGAGGACCTGGCCTGGCAGTTCGGGCTGGACTGTTCCCATTGGGCGCAGGGTCAAGACTGATTTGCATATGGCTGGGTCCAAACTGGAATGGCATGGTGAGCAAAAAACGATGGATTTAGGCCCAGATCTTTGTACTGGGGTGAATGTATGACATTGTTCTGCATTCTGTCCATCAATTGTTGTTTTTGCATTTGTCACCCCGAGTGGGGCGGGTATGCCCAGACGTGGGTCCCGTGCTCTCCATGCCACTGGAGTCAAGCTATCCTGGCTGATGAGGGCTGAAAGCCCGAAACCGGTCCTAGGATGCCTGTTTCCAGTCCAGGGAGGACCTGGCATGGCAGTTCGGGCTGGACTGTTCCCATTGGGCTCAGGGTCAAGACTGATTTGCATATGGCTGGGTCCAAACTGGAATGGCTTGGTGAGCAAAAAAACGATGGATTTAGGCCCAGATCTTTGTACTGGGGTGAATGTATGACATTGTTCTGCATTCTGTCCATCAATTGTTTTTTTTGCATTTGTCACCCCGAGTGGGGCGGGTATGCCCAGACGTGGGTCCCGTGCTCTCCATGCCACTGGAGTCAAGCTATCCTGGCTGATGAGGGCTGAAAGCCCGAAACCAGTCCTAGGATGCATGTTTTCAGTCCAAGGAGGACCTGGCCTGGCAGTTCGGGCTGGACTGTTCCCATCGGGCGCAGGGTCAAGACTGATTTGCATATGGCTGGGTCCAAACTGGAATGGCATGGTGAGCAAAAAAACGATGGATTTAGGCCCAGATCTTTGTACTGGGGTGAATGTATGACATTGTCCTGCATTCTGTCCATCAATTGTTGTTTTTGCATTTGTCACCCCGAGTGGGGCGGGTATGCCCAGACGTGGGTCCCGTGCTCTCCATGCCACTGGAGTCAAGCTATCCTGGCTGATGAGGGCTGAAAGCCCGAAACCAGTCCTAGGATGCTTGTTTTCAGTCCAGGGAGGACCTGGCCTGGCAGTTCGGGCTGGACTGTTCCCATTGGGTGCAGGGTCAAGACTGATTTGCATATGGCTGGATCCAAACTGAAATGGCATGGTGAGCAAAAAAACTATGGATTTAGGCCCAGATCTTTGTACTGGGGTGAATGTATGACATTGTCCTGCATTCTGTCCATCAATTGTTTTTTTTGCATTTGTCACCCCGAGTGGGGCGGGTATGCCCAGACGTGGGTCCCGTGCTCTCCATGCCACTGGAGTCAAGCTATCCTGGCTGATGAGGGCTGAAAGCCCAAAACCGGTCCTAGGATGCTTGTTTCCAGTCCAGGGAGGACCTGGCCTGGCAGTTCGGGCTGGACTGTTCCCATTGGGCGCAGGGTCAAGACTGATTTGCATATGGCTGTGTCCAAACTGGAATGGCATGGTGAGCAAACAAACGATGGATTTAGGCCCAGATCTTTGTACTGGGGTGAATGTATGACATTGTTCTGCATTCTGTCCATCAATTGTTGTTTTTGCATTTGTCACCCCGAGTGGGGCGGGTATGCCCAGACGTGGGTCCTGTGCTCTCCATGCCACTGGAGTCAAGCTATTCTGGCTGATGAGGGCTGAAAGCCCGAAACCGGTCCTAGGATGCTTGTTTCCAGTCCAGGGAGGACCTGGCCTGGCAGTTCGGGCTGGACTGTTCCCATTGGGCGCAGGGTCAAGACTGATTTGCATATGGCTGGGTCCAAACTGGAATGGCATGGTGAGCAAAAAACGATGGATTTAGGCCCAGATCTTTGTACTGGGGTGAATGTATGACATTGTTCTGCATTCTGTCCATCAATTGTTGTTTTTGCATTTGTCACCCCGAGTGGGGCGGGTATGCCCAGACGTGTGTCCCGTGCTCTCCATGCCACTGGAGTCAAGCTATCCTGGCTGATGAGGGCTGAAAGCCCGAAACCGGTCCTAGGATGCTTGTTTACAGTCCAGGGAGGACCTGGCCTGTCAGTTCGGGCTGGACTGTTCCCATTGGGCGCAGGGTCAAGACTGATTTGCATATGGCTGGGTCCAAACTGGAATGGCATGGTGAGCAAAAAACGATGGATTTAGGCCCAGATCTTTGTACTGGGGTGAATGTATGACATTGTTCTGCATTCTGTCCATCAATTGTTGTTTTTGCATTTGTCACCCCGAGTGGGGCGGGTATGCCCAGACGTGTGTCCCGTGCTCTCCATGCCACTGGAGTCAAGCTATCCTGGCTGATGAGGGCTGAAAGCCCGAAACCGGTCCTAGGATGCCTGTTTACAGTCCAGGGAGGACCTGGCCTGTCAGTTCGGGCTGGACTGTTACCATTGGGCGCAGGGTCAAGACTGATTTGCATATGGCTGGGTCCAAACTGGAATGGCATGGTGAGCAAAACAACGATGGATTTAGGCCCAGATCTTTGTACTGGGGTGAATGTATGACATTGTTCTGCATTCTGTCCATCAATTGTTGTTTTTGCATTTGTCACCCCGAGTGGGGCGGGTATGCCCAGACGTGGGTCCCGTGCTCTCCATGCCACTGGAGTCAAGCTATCCTGGCTGATGAGGGCTGAAAGCCCGAAACCAGTCCTAGGATGCTTGTTTTCAGTCCAGGGAGGACCTGGCCTGGCAGTTCGGGCTGGACTGTTCGCATTGGGTGCAGGGTCAAGACTGATTTGCATATGGCTGGATCCAAACTGAAATGGCATGGTGAGCAAAAAAAGTATGGATTTAGGCCCAGATCTTTGTACTGGGGTGAATGTATGACATTGTCCTGCGTTCTGTCCATAAATTGTTGTTTTTGCATTTGTCACCCTGAGTGGGGCGGGTATGCCCAGACGTGGGTCCCGTGCTCTCCATGCCACTGGAGTCAAGCTATCCTGGCTCATGAGGGCTGAAAGACCAAACCGGTCCTAGGATGCTTGTTTCCAGTCCAGGGAGGACCTGGCCTGGCAGTTCGGGCTGGACTGTTCCCATTGGGCGCAGGGTCAAGACTGATTTGCATATGGCTGGGTCCAAACTGGAATGGCATGGTGAGCAAACAAACGATGGATTTAGGCCCAGATCTTTGTACTGGGGTGAATGTATGACATTGTTCTGCATTCTGTCCATCAATTGTTGTTTTTGCATTTGTCACCCCGAGTGGGGCGGGTATGCCCAGACGTGGGTCCTGTGCTCTCCATGCCACTGGAGTCAAGCTATCCTGGCTGATGAGGGCTGAAAGCCCGAAAACAGTCCTAGGATCCTTGTTTCCAGTCCAGGGAGGACCTGGCCTGGCAGTTCGGGCTGGACTGTTCCCATTGGGCGCAGGGTCAAGACTGATTTGCATATGGCTGGGTCCAAACTGGAATGGCATGTTGAGCAAAAAAACGATGGATTTAGGCCCAGATCTTTACACTGGGGTGAATGTATGACATTGTTCTGCATTCTGTCCATCAATTGTTGTTTTTGCATTTGTCACCCCGAGTGGGGCGGGTATGCCCAGACGTGGGTCCCGTGCTCTCCATGCCACTGGAGTCAAGCTATCCTGGCTGATGAGGGCTGAAAGCCCGAAACCGGTCCTAGGATGCCTGTTTACAGTCCAGGGAGGACCTGGCCTGTCAGTTCGGGCTGGACTGTTACCATTGGGCGCAGGGTCAAGTCTGATTTGCATATGGCTGGGTCCAAACTGGAATGGCATGGTGAGCAAAAAAACGATGGATTTAGGCCCAGATCTTTGTACTGGGGTGAATGTATGACATTGTTCTGCATTCTGTCCATCAATTGTTGTTTTTGCATTTGTCACCCCGAGTGGGGCGGGTATGCCCAGACGTGGGTCCCGTGCTCTCCATGCCACTGGAGTCAAGCTATCCTGGCTGATGAGGGCTGAAAGCCCGAAACCGGTCCTAGGATGCTTGTTTCCAGTCCATGGAGGACCTGGCCTGGCAGTTCGGGCTGGACGGTTCCCATTGGGCGCAGGGTCAAGACTGATTTGCATATGGCTGGGTCCAAACTGGAATGGCATGGTGAGCAAAAACGATGGATTTAGGCCCAGATCTTTGTACTGGGGTGAATGTATGACATTGTTCTGCATTCTCTCCATCAATTGTTGTTTTTGCATTTGTCACCCCGAGTGGGGCGGGTATGCCCAGACGTGGGTCCCGTGCTCTCCATGCCACTGGAGTCAAGCTATCCTGGCTGATGAGCGCTGAAAGCCCGAAACCGGTCCTAGGATGCTTGTTTCCAGTCCAGAGAGGACCTGGCCTGGCAGTTCGGGCTGGACTGTTCCCATTGGGCGCAGGGTCAAGACTGATTTGCATATGGCTGGGTCCAAACTGGAATGGCATGGTGAGCAAAAAAACGATGGATTTAGGCCCAGATCTTTGTACTGGGGTGAATGTATGACATTGTTCTGCATTCTGTCCATCAATTGTTGTTTTTGCATTTGTCACCCCGAGTGGGGCGGGTATGCCCAGACGTGGGTCCTGTGCTCTCCATGCCACTGGAGTCAAGCTATCCTGGCTGATGAGGGCTGAAAGCCCGAAACCGGTCCTAGGATGCTTGTTTCCAGTCCAGGGAGGACCTGGCCTGGCAGTTCGGGCTGGACTGTTCCCATTGGGTGCAGGGTCAAGACTGATTTGCATATGGCTGGGTCCAAACTGGAATGGCATGGTGAGCAAAAAAAACGATGGATTTAGGCCCAGATCTTTGTACTGGGGTGAATGTATGACATTGTTCTGCATTCTGTCCATCAATTGTTGTTTTTGCATTTGTCACCCCGAGTGGGGCGGGTATGCCCAGACGTGGGTCCCGTGCTCTCCATGCCACTGGAGTCAAGCTATCCTGGCTGATGAGGGCTGAAAGCCCGAAACCGGTCCTAGGATGCCTGTTTCCAGTCCAGGGAGGACCTGGCCTGGCAGTTCGGGCTGGACTGTTCCCATTGGGCGCAGGGTCAAGACTGATTTGCATATGGCTGGGTCCAAACTGAAATGGCATGGTGAGCAAAAAAACGATGGATTTAGGCCCAGATCTTTGTACTGGGGTGAATGTATGACATTGTTCTGCATTCTGTCCATCAATTGTTGTTTTTGCATTTGTCACCCCGAGTGGGGCGGGTATGCCCAGACGTGGGTCCTGTGCTCTCCATGCCACTGGAGTCAAGCTATCCTGGCTGATGAGGGCTGAAAGCCCGAAACCGGTCCTAGGATGCTTGTTTCCAGTCCAGGGAGGACCTGGCCTGGCAGTTCGGGCTGGACTGTTCCCATTGGGCGCAGGGTCAAGACTGATTTGCATATGGCTGGGTCCAAACTGGAATGGCATGGTGAGCAAAAAAAACGATGGATTTAGGCCCAGATCTTTGTACTGGGGTGAATGTATGACATTGTTCTGCATTCTGTCCATCAATTGTTGTTTTTGCATTTGTCACCCCGAGTGGGGCAGGTATGCCCAGACGTGGGTCCCGTGCTCTCCATGCCACTGGAGTCAAGCTATCCTGGCTGATGAGGGCTGAAAGCCCGAAACCGGTCCTAGGATGCCTGTTTCCAGTCCAGGGAGGACCTGGCATGGCAGTTCGGGCTGGACTGTTCCCATTGGGCTCAGGGTCAAGACTGATTTGCATATGGCTGGGTCCAAACTGGAATGGCATGTTGAGCAAAAAAACGATGGATTTAGGCCCAGATCTTTGTACTGGGGTGAATGTATGACATTGTTCTGCATTCTGTCCATCAATTGTTGTTTTTGCATTTGTCACCCCGAGTGGGGCGGGTATGCCCAGACGTGTGTCCCGTGCTCTCCATGCCACTGGAGTCAAGCTATCCTGGCTGATGAGGGCTGAAAGCCCGAAACCGGTCCTAGGATGCCTGTTTACAGTCCAGGGAGGACCTGGCCTGTCAGTTCGGGCTGGACTGTTACCATTGGGCGCAGGGTCAAGACTGATTTGCATATGGCTGGGTCCAAACTGGAATGGCATGGTGAGCAAAACAACGATGGATTTAGGCCCAGATCTTTGTACTGGGGTGAATGTATGACATTGTTCTGCATTCTGTCCATCAATTGTTGTTTTTGCATTTGTCACCCCGAGTGGGGCGGGTATGCCCAGACGTGGGTCCCGTGCTCTCCATGCCACTGGAGTCAAGCTATCCTGGCTGATGAGGGCTGAAAGCCCGAAACCGGTCCTAGGATGCTTGTTTTCAGTCCAGGGAGGACCTGGCCTGGCAGTTCGGGCTGGACTGTTCGCATTGGGTGCAGGGTCAAGACTGATTTGCATATGGCTGGATCCAAACTGGAATGGCATGGTGAGCAAAAAAGTATGGATTTAGGCCCAGATCTTTGTACTGGGGTGAATGTATGACATTGTCCTGCGTTCTGTCCATCAATTGTTGTTTTTGCATTTGTCACCCTGAGTGGGACGGGTATGCCCAGACGTGGGTCCCGTGCTCTCCATGCCACTGGAGTCAAGCTATCCTGGCTCATGAGGGCTGAAAGACCGAAACCGGTCCTAGGATGCTTGTTTCCAGTCCAGGGAGGACCTGGCCTGGCAGTTCGGGCTGGACTGTTCCCATTGGGCGCAGGGTCAAGACTGATTTGCATATGGCTGGGTCCAAACTGGAATGGCATGGTGAGCAAACAAACGATGGATTTAGGCCCAGATCTTTGTACTGGGGTGAATGTATGACATTGTTCTGCATTCTGTCCATCAATTGTTGTTTTTGCATTTGTCACCCCGAGTGGGGCGGGTATGCCCAGACGTGGGTCCCGTGCTCTCCATGCCACTGGAGTCAAGCTATCCTGGCTGATGAGGGCTGAAAGCCCGAAACCAGTCCTAGGATGCTTGTTTCCAGTCCAGGGAGGACCTGGCCTGGTAGTTCGGGCTGGACTGTTCCCATTGAGGCGCAGGGTCAAGACTGATTTGCATATGGCTGGGTCCAAACTGGAATGGCATGGTGAGCAAAAAAACGATGGATTTAGGCCCAGATCTTTGCACTGGGGTGAATGTATGACATTGTTCTGCATTCTGTCCATCAATTGTTGTTTTTGCATTTGTCACCCCGAGTGGGGCGGGTATGCCCAGACGTGGGTCCCGTGCTCTCCATGCCACTGGAGTCAAGCTATCCTGGCTGATGAGGGCTGAAAGCCCGAAACCGGTCCTAGGATGCTTGTTTACAGTCCAGGGAGGACCTGGCCTGTCAGTTCGGGCTGGACTGTTACCATTGAGGCGCAGGGTCAAGACTGATTTGCATATGGCTGGGTCCAAACTGGAATGGCATGGTGAGCAAAAAACGATGGATTTAGGCCCAGATCTTTGTACTGGGGTGAATGTATGACATTGTTCTGCATTCTGTCCATCAATTGTTGTTTTTGCATTTGTCACCCCGAGTGGGGCGGGTATGCCCAGACGTGGGTCCCGTGCTCTCCATGCCACTGGAGTCAAGCTATCCTGGCTGATGAGGGCTGAAAGCCCGAAACCGGTCCTAGGATGCTTGTTTCCAGTCCATGGAGGACCTGGCCTGGCAGTTCGGGCTGGACGGTTCCCATTGGGCGCAGGGTCAAGACTGATTTGCATATGGCTGGGTCCAAACTGGAATGGCATGGTGAGCAAAAAAACGATGGATTTAGGCCCAGATCTTTGTACTGGGGTGAATGTATGACATTGTTCTGCATTCTCTCCATCAATTGTTGTTTTTGCATTTGTCACCCCGAGTGGGGCAGGTATGCCCAGACGTGGGTCCCGTGCTCTCCATGCCACTGGAGTCAAGCTATCCTGGCTGATGAGCGCTGAAAGCCCGAAACCGGTCCTAGGATGCTTGTTTCCAGTCCAGAGAGGACCTGGCCTGGCAGTTCGGGCTGGACTGTTCCCATTGGGCGCAGGGTCAAGACTGATTTGCATATGGCTGGGTCCAAACTGGAATGGCATGGTGAGCAAAAAACGATGGATTTAGGCCCAGATCTTTGTACTGGGGTGAATGTATGACATTGTTCTGCATTCTGTCCATCAATTGTTGTTTTTGCATTTGTCACCCCGAGTGGGGCGGGTATGCCCAGACGTGGGTCCTGTGCTCTCCATGCCACTGGAGTCAAGCTATCCTGGCTGATGAGGGCTGAAAGCCCGAAACCGGTCCTAGGATGCTTGTTTCCAGTCCAGGGAGGACCTGGCCTGGCAGTTCGGGCTGGACTGTTCCCATTGGGCGCAGGGTCAAGACTGATTTGCATATGGCTGGGTCCAAACTGGAATGGCATGGTGAGCAAAAAACGATGGATTTAGGCCCAGATCTTTGTACTGGGGTGAATGTATGACATTGTTCTGCATTCTGTCCATCAATTGTTGTTTTTGCATTTGTCACCCCGAGTGGGGCGGGTATGCCCAGACGTGGGTCCCGTGCTCTCCATGCCACTGGAGTCAAGCTATCCTGGCTGATGAGGGCTGAAAGCCCGAAACCGGTCCTAGGATGCCTGTTTCCAGTCCAGGGAGGACCTGGCATGGCAGTTCGGGCTGGACTGTTCCCATTGGGCTCAGGGTCAAGACTGATTTGCCTATGGCTGGGTCCAAACTGGAATGGCTTGTTGAGGAAAAAAACGATGGATTTAGGCCCAGATCTTTGTACTGGGGTGAATGTATGACATTGTTCTGCATTCTCTCCATCAATTGTTTTTTTTGCATTTGTCACCCCGAGTGGGGCGGGTATGCCCAGACGTGGGTCCCGTGCTCTCCATGCCACTGGAGTCAAGCTATCCTGGCTGATGAGGGCTGAAAGCCCGAAACCAGTCCTAGGATGCATGTTTTCAGTCCAGGGAGGACCTGGCCTGGCAGTTCGGGCTGGACTGTTCCCATCGGGTGCAGGGTCAAGACTGATTTGTATATGGCTGGGTCCAAACTGGAATGGCATGGTGAGCAAAAAAACGATGGATTTAGGCCCAGATCTTTGTACTGGGGTGAATGTATGACATTGTCCTGCATTCTGTCCATCAATTGTTGTTTTTGCATTTGTCACCCCGAGTGGGGCGGGTATGCCCAGACGTGGGTCCTGTGCTCTCCATGCCACTGGAGTCAAGCTATCCTGGCTGATGAGGGCTGAAAGCCCGAAAACAGTCCTAGGATGCTTGTTTTCAGTCCAGGGAGGACCTGGCCTGGCAGTTCGGGCTGGACTGTTCCCATTGGGTGCAGGGTCAAGACTGATTTGCATATGGCTGGATCCAAACTGAAATGGCATGGTGAGCAAAAAAACTATGGATTTAGGCCCAGATCTTTGTACTGGGGTGAATGTATGACATTGTCCTGCATTCTGTCCATCAATTGTTTTTTTTGCATTTGTCACCCCGAGTGGGGCGGGTATGCCCAGACGTGGGTCCCGTGCTCTCCATGCCACTGGAGTCAAGCTATCCTGGCTGATGAGGGCTGAAAGCCCAAAACCGGTCCTAGGATGCTTGTTTCCAGTCCAGGGAGGACCTGGCCTGGCAGTTCGGGCTGGACTGTTCCCATTGGGCGCAGGGTCAAGACTGATTTGCATATGGCTGGGTCCAAACTGGAATGGCATGGTGAGCAAACAAACGATGGATTTAGGCCCAGATCTTTGTACTGGGGTGAATGTATGACATTGTTCTGCATTCTGTCCATCAATTGTTGTTTTTGCATTTGTCACCCCGAGTGGGGCGGGTATGCCCAGACGTGGGTCCTGTGCTCTCCATGCCACTGGAGTCAAGCTATTCTGGCTGATGAGGGCTGAAAGCCCGAAAACAGTCCTAGGATGCTTGTTTCCAGTCCAGGGAGGACCTGGCCTGGCAGTTCGGGCTGGACTGTTCCCATTGGGCGCAGGGTCAAGACTGATTTGCATATGGCTGGGTCCAAACTGGAATGGCATGTTGATCAAAAAAACGATGGATTTAGGCCCAGATCTTTGTACTGGGGTGAATGTATGACATTGTTCTGCATTCTGTCCATCAATTGTTGTTTTTGCATTTGTCACCCCGAGTGGGGCGGGTATGCCCAGACGTGTGTCCCGTGCTCTCCATGCCACTGGAGTCAAGCTATCCTGGCTGATGAGGGCTGAAAGCCCGAAACCGGTCCTAGGATGCATGTTTACAGTCCAGGGAGGACCTGGCCTGTCAGTTCGGGCTGGACTGTTACCATTGGGCGCAGGGTCAAGACTGATTTGCATATGGCTGGGTCCAAACTGGAATGGCATGTTGAGCAAACAAACGATGGATTTAGGCCCAGATCTTTGTACTGGGGTGAATGTATGACATTGTTCTGCATTCTGTCCATCAATTATTGTTTTTGCATTTGTCACCCCGAGTGGGGCGGGTATGCCCAGACGTGTGTCCCGTGCTCTCCATGCCACTGGAGTCAAGCTATCCTGGCTGATGAGGGCTGAAAGCCCGAAACCGGTCCTAGGATGCCTGTTTACAGTCCAGGGAGGACCTGGCCTGTCAGTTCGGGCTGGACTGTTACCATTGGGCGCAGGGTCAAGACTGATTTGCATATGGCTGGGTCCAAACTGGAATGGCATGGTGAGCAAAACAACGATGGATTTAGGCCCAGATCTTTGTACTGGGGTGAATGTATGACATTGTTCTGCATTCTGTCCATCAATTGTTGTTTTTGCATTTGTCACCCCGAGTGGGGCGGGTATGCCCAGACGTGGGTCCCGTGCTCTCCATGCCACTGGAGTCAAGCTATCCTGGCTGATGAGGGCTGAAAGCCCGAAACCGGTCCTGTGATGCTTGTTTCCAGTCCATGGAGGACCTGGCCTGGCAGTTCGGGCTGGACTGTTCCCATTGGGAGCAGGGTCAAGACTGATTTGCATATGGCTGGGTCCAAACTGGAATGGCATGGTGAGCAAAAAAACGATGGATTTAGGCCCAGATCTTTGTACTGGGGTGAATGTATGACATTGTTCTGCATTCTCTCCATCAATTGTTGTTTTTGCATTTGTCACCCCGAGTGGGGCGGGTATACCCAGACGTGGGTCCCGTGCTCTCCATGCCACTGGAGTCAAGCTATCCTGGCTGATGAGGGCTGAAAGCCCGAAACCGGTCCTAGGATGCTTGTTTCCAGTCCAGAGAGGACCTGGCCTGGCAGTTCGGGCTGGACTGTTCCCATTGGGCGCAGGGTCAAGACTGATTTGCATATGGCTGGGTCCAAACTGGAATGGCATGGTGAGCAAAAAAACGATGGATTTAGGCCCAGATCTTTGTACTGGGGTGAATGTATGACATTGTTCTGCATTCTGTCCATCAATTGTTGTTTTTGCATTTGTCACCCCGAGTGGGGCGGGTATGCCCAGACATGAGTCCTGTGCTCTCCATGCCACTGGAGTCAAGCTATCCTGGCTGATGAGGGCTGAAAGCCCAAAACCGGTCATAGGATGCTTGTTTCCAGTCCAGGGAGGACCTGGCTTGGCAGTTCGGGCTGGACTGTTCCCATTGGGCGCAGGGTCAAGACTGATTTGCATATGGCTGGGTCCAAACTGGAATGGCATGCTGAGCAAAAAAACTATGGATTTAGGCCCAGATCTTTGTACTGGGGTGAATGTATGACATTGTTCTGCATTCTGTCCATCAATTGTTGTTTTTGCATTTGGGGGATGACGTAGAGCACTGTTAGACCTGACAGCCTTAGGGTGGTCTTACCCAAAAATTTTGCCTGATTGCCCCACCTTTTTGCTGATTTCTTTTTGTTGGCCTTACGACTTTGAGCACTTTACCACTGCCAACCAGTGCTAAAGTGCATGTGCTTTTCCCCTAAAACACGGTATGATTGACTTATCCACAACTGGCATATTTAATTGATCTATAAGTCCCTAGTAGACTGCACTACATGTTCCCAGGGCCTGTAAAATAAATTCTGCTAGTGGGCCTGCAGCACCAACTGTGCCACCCACGCAGGTAGCACTTAAAACATGTCTCAGGACTGCCATGCAGAGCCTGTGTGTCCAGTGTTACTGCCATGTCGAATTGGCATTTAAAACCCTTTGCCAAAGACATACTCCACTTTTATTACAGAAAAGGCACCCTTAAGGTAGGCCCTAGGTAGCCTGTAGGGCAGGATGTTGTGTAATCAAAAGGTAGGACATGTACTTTTACGTTTTACATGTCCTTGTAGTAAGAAACTCAGAAATCAGTTTTTTTACTACTCTGAGGCTTACCCTCTCATAGATTAACATTACAAATTCCTTACTACAATTATAAGCTGTAACTCCTCATTGAGAAGGAGTAGCTGTGTCATGTTTCATATAATTGAAATGGTAACGATACATCCTCTTTACTGGTAAAGATGAATTTATCACTACCCTTTTAAAAATGCCACTTTTAGAAAGATGGCATCTTTCTTCTCTTAGTCCTGTGTGCCTGCAGCCTGTCTCCAATAAACGTCTGGGGTGGGTGACAACTGGACTTTGTGCATTCCCTCTAGAGGGGCCATCCACATCCTGATGGGCCATCCTGGGCAGGATGGGAGGGAAGAGGTGACACTTACACCTGAATAGGTTGTGTCCTGTCTTCACACAAAGGCTGCATAACTCCTTGTAGTGAGTCTGGAGTCAGAGATGGGAGGGAGGACCTCTGTGCACTTAAAGGCCCCTCTTTGAAGTTACCTCCACTTCAAAGGCACAACTGGGTATAAGTACTGAGTCCCTGACTCCACCAAATGTGACACTACTGGACCTGTTAAGAAACCCTGCCAGGAAGAAGGACTGTTGTGCTGCTACAAGGACTGCCAATCTGCTGAAATGCTTCACTGGAAAAACTGGTTTTATGCTGTGCTGCCCTGCTGCTGCTACCCTCTGCCCTGCTGAGGAAGAACTGGACTCCAGAGTGATCTCCAAGGTCATGTTGGCTTGCCTCCTGAAAAAAGACTCAGGGATATCAAAATCGTACCCCCTGCTCCTGTGTCTGGACCATTGGAAGAGGATCCAGGTGATTGCGCCAGTGGAACCAATGCATCCTCTGCTGCATGAAGCAGAATCGATGCTTTGCCGCTGTTACGGGAACAGAACCGGCGCATCGCCATCAGAACCGACACATCTGAACCACTGCATCACGGCAGCTTCAGTGAGAGACGATATGGCTCCTGTATCTGACCGGCACTCCATTGCGGTCAGCCTGAATTCTTGACTTTGCCCCGGTCCACCGTTACCAGATAACACCATCAGTGCTTATTGCTTCTAAGCACTATTTTTCACTTTTAATCTTTAAAAATTCATATCTTGACTTCTACTAATTGGATGTTTGTCATTTTGGTCTTGGTTTATTTATAAAATCATAATCTATTTGTCTAAACTGGTGTGGAGTCTTTTGTCATGTTTTTACTGTATTACCGTTTGAAGTGTTGCACAAATACTTTACACATTGCCTCTTAAGTTAAGCCTGCCTGCTCTGTGCCAGGCCACCAGAAGGTGAGCACAGGTTAATTTATGGTATGTATCTGACTTACCCTGACTTGCATTGTTGTTCCTGCTTGAACAGGGTGCATACCTCTGCCAACCAGAAACCCAATTTCTAACAAGCACTCTATCTGGAAAGAGGTGGAGTTCAGGTCTCACCTGGAGATGTTAGGATTGCCTGAGTGGGTAATCATGACCACACAGTCCATGGCAACCCCCTATCAGGGGACTCAGAAGGACATGGAGACTGAAAGAGTGGCCCCGGTACCTGCCTGGAAGGCGAAGGTCAGGGGGTATAGGAAACCCGCACAGACATTCCTATGGTCTGGGAGGAGGCTAAACCTTAGGGTGAGGCTCTGCAGCCTTTGGAGCAAGACATTGATTCTCTGGGAGACCTGCCTGAGCTACCTGGGTGGCAAGTTGCAGAAGGACCATCCCACATGGATTTCTGCAAGTTGTAGATGTAGTGCCCCAATATAGAGGGCCTATGGTGGCAGGCTGAGGGTTAGGATAATGGTGCCACCTCTGATGACAACCAAATTTAATGGGAGAATGGTCTCTTGTACAGTTGCCCTAAGGTCCCTGTGACTGGATCAACCAAAGTGTCAGTGGTTCATGTGTGATATCGGGCCTTCCAACTAGAGCTGCTCATGAGATAAACTTGGCAGGACATCTGGGGCAGGTCAACACCTTTGACTCCATAGTCACCAACTTTTATTGGCTCAGATGAGGCCTAAACTAAAGCAGGTGTATTCAGTAGGTTGTGTGTTATCTGCCAAGTCAGTGGGAAATCAGGAGTAAAGCATAATGTTCCCCTGCAAACTTTTCTTGTGGTCGTGTGGATATTGTGGAGTCTCTGGACCCCAAGGCAGCCTTGGACAACAGGCTTATCCTGGTCTTGGTGGATCATTCCAAGGGTTCTCCCAAGGAGGTTGTATCGGACGGGGGCATTGTCTTCATGTCTGCCTACATGTAGGTGATTTGGGATCCGTGTGGGATAACCTATAAGTTCTCCATACCCTACCACCTCCAAACAAATGGACTTATTGAAAGATTCAACAAGACCCCGAAGGGCATAATTGTGGATCTTTCAGAACCCCTGAGACGTTAGTGCGACGTCCTGTTCCTGTGCCTCCTCTTTACTTACAAGAAGTGCCCCAGAAAGGTGTGGTATTTAGCCCCTTTGAGCTCTTGGGTTACCCTGTTAGAGGACCTCTCAGCACTGTCAAGGAGGGGTGGGATAAATCTCCTAAAAAAAAACACAGGAAGTAGTGAGCTATATGTTAGTCCTCAGAGTTTACATTAAACGCTTCAAAGCAGAAGCCATTGAAACTCTTGAGGCAAGCCAGGAACTGATGAAACAATAATATGACCAGAAGGGCACTCTGGTAGAAAAACCACCTGGCCCAAAAATGTGGGTCATGGAATCTGTGAAGCCCGAGCCTGTACTGGATCCTATGAGACCTAAGAGAAAAAGAGTGAGGTCAGCTACCTGATGGATCACCAGCCATCCATGCAGCCCTTAAGAGTTCTACATGTGAATCGCCTCAAACCACAGATTGAGAGGTCAGAATTTGCAATGCTCATCTGACATATCGTGGTGGCAAAGAGGACATTGAAACCTACACAGACCTGTTATCTTCCAAGGAGCAAGGTGGGTCAATAGAGGGAGCTGTCCTCTCCCCAGGGCAATAGAGAGACTGTAGTCAGTTACTGGGGCAGTACCACTCTCTAGTCTCCCTTACCCCTGGGATCTTTGACGGTGTCTCCATGATACTGACACAGGACACACCATGCTTGTCAAAAACAAGATTTATAGGCAGTCTGATAAGGTGAGTGTAAGCATTAAAGATGAGGTTTCCAAGATGCTGGGGTTGGGGTAGTTGAGCCCTTCTGTGGTCCTTGTTCCAGCCCAGTGGTTTTGATACCAAAGGCTGCCACGCCCAGGCACCACCGCAGAACTTAGATTATGTATGGATTACAGGGGCCTTAATGTAGTCACCAAGACTGATGCTAACCCCGTTCCTAGTGCTGATGAGCTTTTTGACCATTTACATAGTACTTTTGAATTGATGTCAGAGTATTGGCAGATTGCCTCAACTTAAAGGGTCAAGAAGAGGTCAGCATTCCCCACCCCTAAACGCCCTACCAATTCAAGGTGATGCTCTTTGAGTTAAGGAATGCCCCTGGTCTCCTTCATGAGGTTGGTCAACTGGGTCCTAGCTCAAATGGAAAACGTCAGTGCAGCCTACCTTGACGACATTTTGTCTTCAGCTACAGCTGTGATGGCTGCTTGTACCACCTTGAAAAGGTGTTTTAGATCATGCAACAGGCAGGTCTGACTCTGAAGACAGATAAGCACCAGATAGGGAAGGGCTATGTGGTGTACTTAGGTCACAAGGTTGGTGGAGGTACAACCTTTCCAGCCGAAAATACAGACCATTGTGGCTTGGGAGCCTCCTAAGACCCAGACACTGATGAGATTATTCTTAGGCCCCACTGGATAATACAGAAGATTTGTCAAGGGATACAGTACCATTGCTGCCTCTGTGACTAAGCTGCATTCTAGGAAGCAGACACAGCAGGTGATCTGGACAGAGGTGTACCACAAAGCATTTAGCACCCTGAAGGAAGCCTTGTGTTCAACACCAGTGCTTTAGACATCTGATGTAAGTAAGGAATTCCTTGTGCAGATAGATACATAGTATTGGGGCTGTTCTGCCACAGCTAAATGATGAGTGCCTGGACCAACCTGTAGGCCTTCTTCAGCAAGCAAGCTGCTACTAGCAAGAGAATAATGGTGGCGTGCAACTGAGAATGAAGCATTTGCTGTGGTCTGGACACTGAAGAAAGTGAGACTATACCTGTTTGGGACTCATTTCCAGGTTCTGACAGACCAGAATCCCCTCAGATGGCTGATACAGATGGGGTGTTGCAATCCTAAACTGTTGAGGTGGCCTATCTTGCTATAGAGCATGTACTTTATAGTGGAACATCACCCTGGACTTGTCACATCAATGGTGATATTCTTTACATCTTTTTCTGCCTTAACAATGAGGACTCCCAAGGAGGTGGGTAGTTCTCCCTGCCTTCTGCCGGGGGGAACCTGTGTTTGGAATGATGAGTTTTTGCATGGTGTACCCAGAGATTTTGTCCTGGCGTATTTAACTTATAGTTTGGTTCCACTGACACAGTGTGCACAGGACCCACATGTGGACATAGCCGTTCCACTTAGAGTGACACACTGAGTATGCAAAATGTGATGGGTGGAATGCTTGAATTAATCTCTATACGTGGCTGATGAGGTTGCTTGTGTTCTGGATCAGGGAGGACCTTTCCTGGCAGTTGGGCCTAGACTGTGTCCATTGGAGCAGGGTCAAAACTGGTTATATATTATTGGTCCAAACTGAGGTGGCAAGGTGTGCAAAAAAATGATGAACTGGGATGTGGCCCTGGGTAATTACTAGTGCTTGGGATTAATTCAGGCATTCTATCTATCACTTTTTTGTATGCTTGAGTGTGTCTGCCTAAGTGGGATGGTGATGCCTAGACATGGGTCCCGCTCACACTGAGGGTCAGATGCATGATCATTTCATTTTGCGATTTTCTAGTTGCCATTTTTTGTGACTCGCAATTAGAGACTCGCAAAATGAAATGTACTAATGTGTCTCAGACACATTAGCAATTCCCAACGGAGTCGCAATCGACCTGCCTTATCAATATTCATGAGGCAGGTCGCAATTTGTGACCCATTGGGAATGGGCAATAACACAGGGATGGTGGCCTGCTTTGGACAGAAGGCCACCATGTCTGTAGTTTCAGTAGCGGTCCGTGGTAGGAGTGGCGGCCGGGCGGTGACGTGGGGTGGGGAGGGGCAGGGTGGGGGTAGAACCACGGATTACGGCCGAATACAGGTAAGTAAACATTTAAATAAATAAAACGAATTTCGTTGTGAGCGCTGCATCGCCAAATGCGATGCAGTGCGCGCAACGAAATTCGTTTTATTTATTTAAATGTTTACTTACCTGTATTCGGCCGTAATCCGTGGTTTACTACCCCCCGCCCCACGTCACCGTCCGGCCGGCACTCCTACCATGGACCGCTACTGCTGTGTTTGCTTTTAAATAAAGCAACTTTTTTTTTAATTGCTGCCCATTTTCCTTAGAGGAAAATGGGATGCGTTTCAAAAAGTAAAATTAAACGTTTCTGTTTCATTTTTTAAGGGTAGGCAGTGGTCCATGGTACCAATGCCTGCTCTTAAAAAACGTTTTTGCTACCATTCACAAAGGGGAAGGGGTCCCCTGGGACCCCTTCCCGTTTGCAAATGGGTTACCACCTACTTGAGGTAGATGGTAAACTGCGATTGTTTTGCGGCTGCATTCTGGTCGCAAAACAATCGAACATCCCCTTGCGACTCGCTATTAGGAAGGGACGCCCTTGGCACGCACCTTCCTAATAGTGACTCACAAACACTATTTTGCTAGTTGGTAATAGGTTACCGACTCAAAAAATAGGGTTTGTACATGGAAAAATGCTTTTTACCAGTCGCAAACGGCAGAATGGGCCATTTGTGACTGGTAAAATGCAGCGTACATCTGGCCCCGTGTCACTGGAGCCAAGCTTTACCTGGCTGATGAACCCTAACTAGGCCAAAACCAGTCCTAGGATGCGTGTGTTCTTGTTCAGGGGGATCTGCCCTGGCAGTTTTGGCTCGTCTGTTCCCATTAGAGCAGGGTCAAGACTGATTTGCATTTGGCTGTGTCAAAACTAAGGTGGCATAGTGTGCAAAATAACAATGGACTTTGGATGCTACCCCAGTGATTACCAGGGGCTGAGATTAATTCAAGCATTTCATCACATTTTTGTATACTTTGTTGCAGACTGTGTCTGCTGCTAAACACAAGGGCTAGGTTACACAACTGCCAATTCCACTTTCAGAATTCTTGATTTCCCAGGAAATATGAATGCCAACCTGTCCAGGTGTGCTTTTTTGTACAGTTTGACTTTACTGAGGCATACATGTTATTTCCTTGCCCAGGAACTATTATTGCCATCAATCCTGGCAAATCAGGGCGCAAGGCAACAATAACAAGGATTACATGAAATTGGGGAATAATTCCCCTGGTCCTTCATATGGGGATTTTTATTGCTTTCAAAACTAGTAATTCCTATTGGCGACTTGTATTGAGGGCCTCAATGGGAAAAGATCACTGCCAATAGTTTCTTCATAGCCAAGTGGATTTATAACTAATTCAACCCAACTAGAGATGTGTCTAACAAATACGGTACACCAGTCAGCCAGCTTTCACTGGACTTCATTGATAACTCAATGTACTGTTCTTGGGGTTGGCAGATCTGAAGTCTCATACATATTCAATGTTCTTTTGAATTGTTTTAGTATTATGGAGTCGGATAACAGATCCATGCCTGAAGCCTGCCCCACGCTCAATCTACTCTACTTCAATGAGAACTTATACTGGATAAATTATAGTCATTAACTTTTTGTTCGAAAAGCTCTTTTGACAGCTATTAATTTGATCGTTCATTTTTTTCTTATAAATTTGTGAGCATGAATGTTTATATGTTGACTGTTCATATTAAAACAGTTATAGTTTAGGGCTCCTTTTTAGTGATAATTTCGGCCTTTTTAGATTTTTTCTTGTATGGTCGATTTTTGTTTTCGTCTCACCTTTGTCATTAGATAAGCAAATGGAAGAATATATTTTCTCTTACACCAGTGTCCTAGTTTTTCTTTGGAAATATCTTGCACTTTTAAACTAGATGATGCAGGTTTTGTATTGTGAGTTGCTTTGCTTCCGCGTGTGCCTATGCATAGACATCATAAACATTTCCCTGTTGTCTAAAATACTTGTGAGCTGGCCGAGCTGCAACATACTATGCCTTAATGGTGACGAATTTTTACTGCTTGGCAACTACAAACAAGAGTCCCTTCGTCTCCATGGGCCTACAGACCTGGAGAAACCACACAGCCAAGCTATTCGTCTTTGATGACTGTCACGTCTTAATCAGCCAAACCATTAACCATCCCTGCATATGGTCATTATCTCTCTAAGCCAGACTACTTGTAGACTGCAGACTGCTCTTCATCTCTTAATCATATAAGACCTCAAAACCATAAATATTCAAGATTTCAGCATATAGCCACATGAATATACCTCACATGCCTTGAATCAGATGCACTTGTTCGCACTATTTTTCATAACAAAATTCAAAATTCTCCCTCTCGCACACAAAGTGGTGCACAAAATTACCTGGCGGATCCGAAAGTCGATACTGTTAATCACATGTGTGCCCAAGAACTGAAGACTCACCAACTTCATATTGGTGGATTTCTGTTTTGTGTCCAGATTTCTGAATTAGTGCATCAAAAGTAACAGATTCACAGACAGTTCTGATCCTGTTTTTTTTACTTTTCCTTAGTATGTTATGGTGCCACTGATACTGCTGGCAGAATTTGGCCTGATTCAATATTGCGTACTATAAAAATATCACCTCGTTGTAGTTAATAATGGAGTAACGTCTGAATTTTACTTGCAATGCCAAACGAAAACATTTACATTTTTTAAATCACTTTTAAGGCTGACAGGCTCACCCCGGAGCAGGCTTAACCAAGTAGCATTAGACTACCGAAAGAATCTTTAAGAAATGGTATATCCTGCACTGAAACCAGTCTGTTAGAGTTTTTTAAAACAGTTTTTTATGAAAAAGAAAAACAAGAGTATTTATTGTGATACAATCTGATATCAATTAATATTTTCTAAATGATTTTCAAATATAACTTTACAGGTAGAATTACTCGATGTGTATCCTTACTGTTATTTTTGTGGTTAGAGTGAATTGCAACTGGATTTTTGACTGCCACCTTCCGGCTTTCTTCGCTCTCCTTCCTTCTCCACAACATTTTCCCCATCCACTTTTTGATGTATGTCATCTGAAATTTGCATGTTTCCTATACCTCGTGCACAGTTTGCATAAAAATGTTTTTAAAAAAAACATTTAACACCCACTGCCTGTCTAGAACTTTGAACATGGACCGGGTCGGTGTGTTTTTGTTTCTCAGATTGTTTAAAGACCTACCTAAACAGGCCCTGTGGTCTGATTGAAAAAGTATTTTGAGGTCTGCAGTCTATCCTGAGACCGTGCTCTGTTCCTGTATGAAGTAAGAGGACTTACACGGGACTTTAGCATCCATTCAATATCTAATATTTCTAAGACGTTCCTTATTTCTAGCACATGTCAAAAATACTTAAAGAGAATGAGGAGAGCTCTTTGCCAATGGAACCCTCATAACTTACTCCTTGCTCCTCCTATATGAGATATGTAGTTATTTTTGGATGTTTCAAAAAGTTATAAATCATGCATTTTTGTAGATAATTCTAAATATATTCAACAGGCAAATACTCGTTAGATTTTTTAACTTACGGAAAAAAAACGAACTTTGTGAATGCATTTGAAACCCTGTACAGAGGCCATCATCTTAGCAGATTCACTTATGTTGTAATAAAAGGGCATTTCACCCGACTTAGGCAGCATAAAAGGTATATTTTATATTTTGACCCAAACGATTTTCATGTTAAACTGCTTATGGACCGCCCTGTTGTTTCGGGAATAGTCACACTCCTTATACAATCGTGATCAACTGGATAAGTAGGCTTGGAAAGCTGCTCCTCGGCAAAGCAGTGATAATGAACACTGGAGAATCGGAGACCCACTGTGTTTCTTTGAAAATACATTTTGTTAATAACACTGCGGCGGAAAAATAAGGCTCTAGGCCATTTTTCATATACTTCCTGATTATCTTTAATTTTGATTAGATATGCAAGCTGATTCTAAAAGTTGTCCCAGCATAATTTCCTGCTTATTATTTTTAAAAGCTGAAATGCGTGCACAAAATGTACGACAAGGAAATGTTTCCCTGTGCCTTGACTGCAGCGACTGCAAATGGAAAATTAACATTCAGCATGAGATGCCGGTGAAAAACAGTTGGAAATTCATTTTCAAAATCATATTGAGCCTAGGGAGGTGATTCGCGCCATGATTACATTACCACTCATTGCATTTCAGGGGAGGACACAATGTTCGTGGAAAGCCACTACTTTACTTGGGATTGTGCGTTCTGACAAAACAAGAAGGCTGCGCCATATTAATGCGACACAAACAATAGACAGGGCCATAGGTTCCATTATACACGAAATGGCTACACATTTTAAATGTTCTGAAATCATACAGGTTTCCTCTCCCTTCAGCGCATGTATTGTTCTGTGAAAGAGGAAAATGTATAAATATGCTTTTAGAATCTTAGAAAAAGCATTGATTATTTATATAGTTTGACACAAATGTGATTTGTTGTCATATCCCACAATGACAAACTGTGTCAGAGGCAAAGCTGCCAAGCTTTCCTGATCCATGCAAGGCCAGTCACGGGTTTTCTTAGAATTCTGGGACCTGTAGTTTTATTTAACACAGTTTAAAACCAGGACTAGAAGTTCCAGAATTTTAAGAAAAAAACAGGACCGTGCTATCGAGTTACTCATGGTCCTGTGAAACCTAGCATTTATATATAGGAAGGTTCGTGTCAATATTTTAATGACATTATAAAACATATTCCATAAACTGACCTCTGAAAACATTCTTGCAACTTATTAGAAAACGTTCAGGAAAGTAAATAACCTGTAAAAAAAGTACACTGTTGCTATGATTGTGCAGTATGTATATTGGAAAATCATTTTTTATCACTAATGATCTCAGCCTTATCTGAAGAATCTGCTCACAAATTTGAAACACAAGAATACATTTTCGTCAGGTTGATCGTGTGCAGTGCTTAATTTGTAAAACTTGAAGTTCAGGTGCTCAAATGTTTGTCGGAGGCCACACCTACTTTTCCCTGGCTCCACCCACTTTTTCCACAGGCTCCACCCACTTACTATATTGGCTCCACCCACATCCTCAACTGGCACGGCTAAAAGTCAGATGTATCTGGTCACCACAGTACTGCTGCCACACTGTTAACTCTGCACAAGCTGTAAACAAGTGAGCAAATATCGCCTCAAGCTACGTGTGTATGAGCTTGAGACACTTCAAACACAAGAAACCAGTTGCTGGACTCTGCATATAGTGGGCACAACTCATCATGATGCACCCCAGTGATCTTAGAAACTGCCAGCTCACAGTTTCAAGGTGTATTTTACCACATCATTCCATGAATTGGGCCATCACCCCACTCCTAAGTTTTGGGAATCCACATCCAACTAAATTGTTTGATTTACAGAATGCACAGCTTGTTAGAAATACAAATTATTCTGAGAGTGAATAAGCGAAGTTTTTAGTTATTTATAAATACGTCATTGAGCAACGTGAACATATTTCCAAGGCAGCAGAACTCTCATCAATTTTCACTGTCTGGGGCGATGCCCATGCATGATATAATATGTAGATTCCTGTGGTTGCCTATCCAGGCGGAACACAATGTTGTGAATTTGGATAATGCAGTTTGTGCAAATGTTGCTGCATCTTCGTCTATGCTGCCTGTGAAACATCATTTTCTGAGATGGCATGCCTTCCTTTCTATACGCCCTCCATCACCGCAATGAACTTTGACAGGCTAATACATCTAGAAAATACTTCATTTTACATCACAAGGGCCGTCCGTTGAGCAGGAAACCACCCCGGTGCCTCACTCTGCGTCTAATGAGTAATTCAAAGACACAGGGGCATATTCTCAAGCAGTTATCGCCGCGTTAGCGGCACTTTTCTGCTGCTAATGCGGCAATATTTTTATCGCCCTATTCTCAAGCTGTCGCTAACAGCCGTTAGCGACAGCTTTCTGGCGTTAGCGGCCACTATTAACATCGCCAACGATGTTAGCGACAACTAATGCTAATCATATGCAATGTAGGCATTCCCATGTTAAAACGCACGCTAACCCCACTTCGCGATATTCTCAACGATCGCCCGGACCTGCGATGCGATCAAAAAACAGCCGCTAAGGCCCGTTAGCTGCTGGAACTTAAGACCAGAAAATAGCTGGTCTTAAAAATGGGGATAACACTTGGGGCCACATCTCAGCAGGTTTTGGTGCTGGACAGCGCTGCAAGCAATGTAGCAGCGCTGCCCTGTGACAAAACTACAGCGCAGGAATGCGCACCATCAATAAGATAGTGCGCATTCCTGGGCCCCAGTCATGAAAAGTGTTGCAGTGCTGCGACAAGACAGCATTGCTACACTTCTCACAACGCCCTTCTTGCAACAGCATGGATGCGCTGTATTCACTGGACAGCGCTTCATGACGCAAGTAATGACAGATACGTCAGGAATCCTGACGTATCTGTCTGCGCTAAAGTCACGCATTGCTGCAGTTGTGTCACAACCATCACGCAACTCCATCAATGCATGGGGCCAGCCTATCCATGTGGCACTGCGTCACCCTCATGCCTGCCATCGGGCAGGTGGAAGGTACTGACGCAGTGCCATTTATGCGGGGGTGCCCGCATGTCGGCGTTGTTGGAGATCCATCGGTGGCGGTTTCGCGCTGCGGTGTCATCGTTTGGAAGCATTGGTGGAGTGTTGGTGCGGAGGGAGTTGACAAGACGTACTTCGGTGGCCTTGATCCAGCTGCAAGGGGGAGCAATGATGTCGGTGGCGTTGGGTGGGCAATGTGAAGACGTGACGTTACCAATGATGGTCGGACCAGGAGAGTCCGGGTCGTGGCTGCAGTAGAAGTTCCCGCTGGCGGAGGTGACGTGCTCGACCATGTGTCCTGCTATGTGGCTTGTTGCGGTGACTTGCTAATTGCGTTTGATGTAGGGGACCTTCCCCAGGAGGGGGTGGTGTCCTGGTCACTGGGGTTGTCCAGGTGGAACTGGAGTTCACTTAGTAGGATGTCGTAGGTGGATGGGAGACCCAGGGGTGCAATGAGGTCTACAATGGTATTGGAGAATGGGGGGCCATGGCCCGGGGGGCCTGCACATGAGGGTGCCGCAGAGGATGTGCTTGAGCTCGGTCCAGATCTGGGATTTGAGGTGGTCCATGGTCACCCTTGGGTCATTAGAGTGCGTGGTCAGTCGGAGTGTGCTTCTGTAGGTGATGGCAAGGCCTCCTCCTTGATGGTCGGGGTGCTCCTTGCGGGTGAAACTGCAGCCGTCAGTGATGGCGATGGTGATGTCCGGTCCGGAGCGGTGGTTGGTCCTGGCAGGCGAGGTGGCGTCCAGGGTTGATAGCGAGGAGGCTGCAGGCATCGTAGTGGTGGAGTGTCCAAGAGGAAGGGTCCTTGGTGCAGAGCGCGGTCCAGGGGCAGACGGACGCAAACGGCGTAGCCCATGGGTTGCCTTTGGCACGGGAGGCGACCATTCCAACGCAGGCAGTACATCGTCAATGACGCAACTCCGACAACGCAGGTGCCTTTACATCGCATTTGATTACAACGCATTGTGAGGTCAGTAATGGGGTAATTTAAAGTTTTGCGGGTGGGTATGGGTTTCGGATGTAAAATATGGAATTTGGGGGGTGTTTTGGGGTAAAATATGGAATTTGGGGTAAAATATGGAATTTGGTGTGTGCATTTGGGTCAAATTTGAATTTTTGGGTGTGTTATGTAATGTAATAGCACATCTATAGAGCGCAACTGTCACTCCAAGGAGCATCATGGCGCTAAGAGAATCCCAGAGACGGAAGCAAAAAAAGGGACTCAAAAAGGAATTCCAGGGTTTACGGTTGGGTTTGGGGTGCAAAGGTAAGTTTTGGGTTGCACTCACTGATGTGGGAATAGTGATATTGATGTCTCCGCTATGCAACACCTACTCTACTGTTGCAATGTGCCTAGTATTAGCATGCATGGGAATGGAATGCGATGTTATGGCATGCGTCGCAACCACGTATGTGCCTTTGGCACACGGGTGGTGCGCCCGCTGTGCATGGGCGCACAGCGGCCGCCGTTGAGAAGTGCTGGGGGGGGCCTGGACATCTGTGAGGTGGTAAACGCTGGAAAGAACACTGGATGGGGCGTGGACGCAAGGATGTGTGTGTGAGCGGGTGTTGTAAACATTTTGATAAGGGAAGTCTTACCTCGAAGCTGGGTCCTGTGTCTTTGTTGCTCCTGCTCTCCTGCGTCTGCTTCCAGGAACAGGAAGTAGGCAGCCAGGCTCCCTCCCCTGAGCCAATCACAATGCTGCGAGGCGGCGGTGGGATTGGTAATTGACAACGGGACAAGGCATGCAGCCAGGGGCTGGAGGGGTGGGCATGTTCTCCATGCAGGCTGTAATGCAGCCTGCATTACAAACAGGGAAGTGCGCATGACTGCTTTGGGCGGCCTGAGTGGGCCGACCAAACAGCCTTTGCGCACTTGAGTGGGCATGCCAATCTGCCCATGCCTTGCCCCGTGCTTGGAGCAGTCCTACCCACCCTCCCACCTGCAAGGGAAACATAGCACGGTTACATCAGTAAGTTATCATCATGTGATGATTGTTCCTCCTCTGCACTGCTTGAAAGCAGTGGGGTGACGCTCTACCACCATAGCGGATAAGCCGACACTGGGGGTGCGTCATCTACGTGTGCTAGGCCTGGGAGACTCGACCCCCAGGCGTCCTGCGCTACGCGTCCCACCTTCTCCTACCGGGACATTAACACCGTGGCGCAATCCGCTGTACTCCCTCCAAATCTGTGACTCAGCCAGCAGGAGCCTCAGCCAGGAGGGATTTCACAAGCCTGGGTACAGCAGTCGCCGCCAAGTCCGCTGGTGGACCTCCCGATGCAGTTGATGCAGCAGGGCCCCCTTAGGCGTGAAGTTGCAGCGCTTACGCCACACAAGTTCTGCGCAGCTCAGGGGCCTCACCCTCCACAGCGTCCGGCACCCACCGTTGGTAATCCCCTCCGTGCACCACGGTGTAGTGGTGGATCGTAGTATGCGATGCAGACCTCCCTACGTTGGGGTGCAGGAGCGCCTCTACTATTGACAGCTCCAAGGTGCGCAAGGGGGTCTTCTCACACAGGTCAGCCACGTGTCTCCATGCAACCTGCCAGACTTCACCACTAGGTACGGGCGATCGTTGCACCTCAATGTCTACCGCCACGGCTCATTGACTCCACAGCTCCTCCGCATCCCACTCCAGACTCCAGACGCAGGTCCAGCGAGGCATCTAGGCTCCAGATGCAGGTCCAGCGAGGCATCCAGGCTCCAGACGCATGTCCAGCGAGGCATCCAGGCTCCAGACGCAGGTCCAGCGAGGCATCCAGGCTCCAGATGCAGGTCCAGCGAGGCATCCAGGCTCCAGACGGAGGTCAAGCGAGGCATCCAGGCTCCAGACGCAGGGCCAGCGAGGCATCCTGGCTCTCATCCTGGTCATCCTGGATGTTGGGTGGCTTGCAGGGGTTGTTGATGTGTGCTGCACTTGGCCCAGGCTGCTCCATTCTGCATTTTTTTGGTTTTTATACCTATTTTCTATAGAATGTTGACTGATAGGCTATTTTTTGCATTAGAGACAAAAAAAACTCACGTTGGGCTGGCTAACCTGAGTTTTTTTCCCGCTAGTGGGCCTATCTGTAGTTTTCGCCCGCTAACGCGGATTTCCTATCGCCTTCGCGCTGATGTTAGTGGCAGTTTTCACCGCCCTTACCTGAAACTATCGCCTGTTAGCGGCGTGTTATGAATACGCCGCTAACACGGCGATAATTTCACGCGGTACAAGGTGATAAGGAAACGCACGCTAACTGAGGTTAGCTGTAGTTTTCAACGATTGTTGAGAATATCCCCCACAGTCTTTTCCGGGCCAGGGATTATTACTAAACTCAAAACTCCTCTTTACACTTATTAGAATGTTCGCATTAACAGTCCGTCTCGTATGGTATCCTCATTTAATGGTTCATGCAAAAATGGCCAAGGCTGCTGAGCCAAAGATATTGTTGTAAGACTGCTGGCCTGGACTGCGCACCAGATCTGGAAGCAAAAGTCAGATTAACTGGCCGGGACATTGTACTTCTTTGCAGCCTGAGCCTTGCACACGCTGCCCAGCGCCAGAGGCATGATTGCTCAGCCTCAGGGCAGGTCTCGAACTCATCACTCATAAAGCTGTTACTATATATATAACTACCATGGTGACTGTCACCGCAACACGCTCAAGGAAAAGGCAGCGTTGGTTTGTGCTACTGCCTACTTACGGTTACTGGTGTTTGGTGGGCACCCGGCGCCGGGCGGCATTGCCTTTATTATAATAGGCCTGCTGCTGCCTGCCCTCGACTCGACGACGTCCAACTGCTGAGGATGACTCGTGGGGTGCGGGTGTGCCGGGGCATGGCATTTTGAATAAAATCTGCGCACGCTGCCGCAGCACAGCCCCAACCCTCACAGAACCAAATCCAGGCCCATCAGTGTCATGCCCACTGGCAACACTGAACTAAGGCCCGCTGCCGCCTAAGGCAAATTCGGTTGGGAATTCATCTTTTCTTTTTATTATTGCCACTCACAGCCACTCTTCACGACTGCAGTGGACTCGAGAGACAAACAACTGACTTTGCCACAATGCCATCTGACTTGCAGCCTCATGGTGTAGACCCGGCCTTGATAAATAAGTGCGGAAAGCACCGGCACAAATATTCTGTGCAGGGAAATGATATGACGAGGTCAATATTTGTGTTTCCATTCAAAATACCATAGGGATTTTTGCTGACATCCACAGCAGAAAGTGCTTCAGGAATTTACACCAAAACTGAACAATTTTAATATTCAAAGCAAAACTAAAACATACATTTAACATAGGGGCCGATTCCGATCTCGGCCGGTAGGGCTCCGAATCGGATTCGGCTTTACCGGATCCGATTCGGAGCCCTGTTTCCCGACCGAATCGTACGCGGGTCCGGCCGAGCGAGTACGATGCAAGCGCCCGCGAAATCGCCGACCGACTCGTACGCGGCTTCAACACGCTCCGACCGACTCGCACGGACACAACTCGCACCGCGCAATGGAGACGTTCCCCGGCCGGGTAAGTACGATGCGCGCCGCGAGCAGTCCGACCGGCTCGCGCCGTCCGGCTCGAAAGAGCTGTCGGAGTCGGACTTTGGGGGTCCGCGTCAGACCCCCCTGTACGCGTGGCCGCGCGAGTCGCATACAGGGGGGACCCATGGGTCCCCCCTACCTGTGCATGTACTGCACGATGCGCTTCGACGCGTACCCGCTGTAGGGGGTGCCCTTGTTCGCCTCGCACCCATTGAGACAATGGGAGCCCGCGTACGCGTTGTACGACCGGCTCCCATTGACTTCATTGGGAGTCCGACCAAATTGAGTCCGGGTGCATGCGTGCGCATCGTACTCGTTCGGTCGGACTGCCAGAGTCCGATTCGGTCGGAAATCTCTCCGGGTCCTGCTTGGTCGGAGAGATTTCCGGCCCGAATCGGAATCGGCCCCATAGTGTTTTCTATTTAATGAATCAATTACTAGCTTTAATGTATCTTAAAATAGAATACTACATGCCCAGACTTACTAAGGCATTGTGCTGTTATAAATTGACACAAAATGACACATTGGTATTTAATTTTCAGCGCAAAAGGTATTTTGCACTTGAAAGATGCCCTTTTCTGAGAAGAAAAAGCCTTTTTCGTTGCTTCGATTTTCCATGTGTTTAGGTGGCGTTACTGGGGCATTACTTGGCGAGATCAGTGCTAACTTCCATAGGTTTTGACACAAGACCCTCTTTCATATAATAGCCAGATCAGTCTTTGCATCAAAAAGTGCAGCCTCCTTAAAGCAGCCGTTAACAAAGGAAATTATTTCATTTCTCCAAAACACCCATGGATTCCATGTGTGCTGAAGAGCAAAGTGCACATTGAATGTGTGGGATCATTCACAGTTTGTATAGCCATAGGTATATATTAAGGAAAGTTATGCTTTCAGTATAAATCCTAATTTTCACAGCACACACTCATCTCTGCACAATGGTGCAAGACAGTACGTCACGCAAGCCAGACCAACACAGGGGATTCAATTAACAGGAGGCTAATATTGGTAGATTTAGCTGTATGCTGTTTTTTTCACCTTTGCACAATTCAGTGCAGCACATTTAGTGACTTTGCTGCTTTTTGTGGAAAATGAGTAAATCCTCGACTATAGATCAACAATGCACCATTGACAATCGTAACATCTGTTCCTGTGACAGTATATACGTATATTCTCATAAGTACAGGCATGTATATAAACACAACCCAACAAAACACATGTCCCATTGGGTGTGCAGACAGAATATCGAGTTGGAAATGTCGAACTACAGAAATATCGAGTCCTAAATATTGTGAGTCAGAAATATCGACAGCAAGAATATCGTGGTCAAGAATATTGATTTTAAGGTAAGAAATATAGGGGCCGATTCCGATCTCGGCCGGTAGTGCTCCGAATCGGATTCGGATTTACCGGATCCGATTCGGAGCCCTGTTTCCCGACCGAATCGTACGCGGGTCCGGCCGAGCGAGTACGATGCAGGCACCCGCAAAATCTCCGACCGACTCGAACGCGGCTTCAACACGCTCCGACCGACTCGCATGGACACGACTCGCACCGCGCTATGGAGACGTATCCCGGCCGGGTAAGTACGATACGCGCCGCGAGCAGTCCGACCGACTTGCGCCGTCCGGCTCAAAAAAGCTGTCGGAGCCGTACTTTGGGGGTCCGCGTCGGACCCCCCTGTACGTGTAGGCGCGCGAGTCGCACACAGGGGGGACCCATGGGTCCCCCCTACCTGTGCATGTACGCCGCGATGCGCATCGACGCGTACCTGCTGTAGGGGGCGCCCTTGTCCGCCTCGCACCCATTCAGTCAATGGGAGCCTGCGTACGCGTTGTACGACCGGCTCCCATTGACTTCAATGGGAGTCCGACCGACTCGAGTCCGATGGCATGCGTGCGCATCGTACTCGTTCGGTCGGACTGCCAGAGTCCGATTCGGTCGGAAATCTCTCCGGGTCCGGCTCGGTCGGAGAGATTTCCGGCCGGAATCAGCCCCATAGTTGTTTAAAATATCGATTTTTTAATTAGTGTTATGTATTTTAGTATATATTTTAATGTATGTGATGTATTTTTTTTTTGTATAAGAATTGTTTATGTGTTTTAATATAGGTGTAAAATTTTTAGTAGTTATCAATTTTCTTTTATTTAAATTTTGCGTTTTTTAGTTCCATAACAGGTTGTGGGTTTATAGGGGAATAGGGTGGGAAATAATTTAATTATAATAAATTAATCATTATTTTTTATTTACTAATATTCATTTAATTGGGATTTTACAGTGTTATTTGTGGGAAGTAATTTATTATTAATTAATTATTAATTGGTTGATAATTTATATTAATTAATTACTAATTAATTATGGTAATTGTGTAATCTTTTTAGGTGCAGGTCGTGGGGTTTATAGGGTAAAGGGTGGAAGTAATGTATTTTTAATTAATTAATAATAAGTTATTAGTATTAATTAATTAATTGAAAATTAAATATAGAAATTGTGTAATTAATTTTAGGTGAGGGTAGTGGATTTATAGGGGTAAAAGGTGGGAAGTAATTTATGTTTAATTAATTAATAATTAGTTCTTAATTAATATTAATTAATAATTACATATGGAAATTGTGTAATTAATTTTAGGTGTGGGTTGTGGGGTTTATAGGGGTAAAGGGTGGGAAGTAATTTATGTTTAAATAATTAATAATTAGTTGATCATTAATATTAATTAATTAATTTATATTTAAATAGGGTAATTGTTTATATGTTTATGTGTGTGGCTTTTACCTTTATAGGGGTAAAGGGTGGGGAGTAAACTAATTTTACTTACTTTATAATTAGTTGTTGATTACTATTAGTTTTTTAATTGAAAATAAGTTTTGATTGTGCAATTCATTTTTTTACAGTTTAATTTTAGCTGTGGTTTGTGAGGTTATAGAGGTAAAGTGTGGGGAGCTTATTAATTTTTATGTATTGTAATTTGTTTTTTAGTTAATAATATTTCTTTAATTGGTAATTAATTATGTTAATTATGTAAGTATTTTTTTTTTAATTTAGATGTGGGTCGTGAATTGTGTGGTGTTATATGGTAGGAAATAAAAAAAAAAATTATGTAATAATTAATGTCTTTGTTTCTAAATAATTTCTAATTAAAAATATTTATTTGATTGAGAATTAAAAATGTATTTTATGTAATATAATGTTTGTAGGTATTTGTCATATGCATTTAACATTATAAAATTTTTTTAATTTGGAATATTAAATATATTTGTATTTTAATTTTTAACATATTTATATATTTCTTTATTTATTTTGTTTTTTAAATATTTTTGTTGGTAATATTTTGTTTGTTTTTAATTTTGAACTGACTGGAGTGGGAATAGTAATTTTTACCCCTCAGCTATCCAACACTTTTCCTACTGTTGCACTCATTGGAGTGCAGTAGCGGCTCGTGGTGGGAGTGCTGCGGGGCGGTGGGGCGGGGCGGGGGAGGAGCAGGGTGGGGGGTAGTAAACTACGGCATACGGCCGAACAGAGGTAAGTAAACAAATACCCAGTACCGTATCAGATGCACGTCCGTTCTGTATCTTTTTGAACATCCATTCATATGTTCCAAGATGGCCCCCACATTCGTGGATGATTGTATTGCATTTGCACCAAGAGTCCTTTGTTTATGTTTCCATACCACTATGTATTGCATTTTCACTGGCTAGTCTGTGTGTGATCAAGACAGCTTTGCTGTCGAAACGCGCAATGACTGGATCAATAAACCTGCACTGAGCGGCATCTCCTGAGTGTGCACATTATTGGAATATCGTATGTGGCATTATTGACCAGCTGGTTCCGCCGGCATCGCGCACCACCTGCCTATGGGCCGTGGATTCCAGAAGGAACAGTTTTTTGGTTTGTATATATATATATATATATATATATATATATATATATATATATGTAATTTTTTTTATAATTTTTAAATTATGAAATAAATTAAAATTAATAGTTTAATAATTGTTTTAAAGTAAATATATATATATATATATATATATATATATATATATATATATATATATATATATTATGTATGTGTTTAACTTTTTTAATTAAGTTTATTTGTTAAAATGTATATTAAATCTACTTTATTTTTTAAAAATTAATTTTACTATTTAATATTTATTATTTTATTTTAGATATATATAAAAATCAATATTTTGTACAGCTATATTTTTAACATCGATTTTTTTTCCCAATATTTTTGTACTTACCTGTTTAAGTATAGGGAGTCGATATTTTTGCATTCTATATTTTTTATCTATATTTTTTTAAATCAAAATTGTTTCATCGATATTCTGTCAGTGAACCGTCCCATTGGCATACACCTAATCCAATGCTAATAGCAGAGAGTACCAAGCCAGCTAAATTGTTTGTTGAATGTGACCCACGCTCCGTCCTTACAGTCTAACATTGTGCCTAGGTCATATTTGTTATTTTGGTGCCAGTTTCTTATTCAACTTTATTTTTCTAGTTTAGTTTGGGATTTTTATTGTTTAGTATTTTCACTTTATTACTGTTTTGTTACTGCATACATATTTTACACCTTGCCCTAAGTTAAGCTTGTTTGCTCTGTGCCACAGCTAGCAAGATGTTGAGCTCAGGCTAATTTATTGACTTTGAGGGTTCACCCCGACAAGAGTTGTGATTATTCCTTGAGGTGGGTAATCACCCACCCCAAATGGTAATCCAATTTTCTTCATGTATGCAAGTAAGAAGAACTCTAATTGTGTAGGTTTTATTCACATAATTCAGGCATTTTTATAAGACAAGGTCATTCAATCATTTTCAAAAGACTTTTTGAGTACTATGCAGTGGAGCTTTGACTTATGGGGCAGATTTACTAATTTTCCACACAAAGCAGCAAAGTAACTAAATTTGCCACACAAAATAGTGCAAAGGGGAAAACACAGCATACAGCTATGTCTACTAATATTAACCTCCTGCTAATTCCAACCCCTGTGCTGGCTCTTTAATTAGGCTGGCTTGCATTACGTACTGATGAATGAAATAATTTCCCTTTGTTAACACCTTCTTTAAGGAGGCAGCACTTTTTGATGCAAAGACCTGTCCGGCTATTTTAGTAAAGAGAGCTTTGCCTCAAAACCTATTGACGTTAGCACTGATCTGTCCTGGTCAAAGATTTTACCTTCTGACTTAGTGCTAATCAATCCCAGGAGGACACTTTTAATGCCTCACCTGAGGGGAGGTTTTAAGAAACTCACAGGATGTCAGACAAAGGTCAAAAGCAGGGTCAAACCCAGGTCCAGTTGCCTCTGATCAACTCGGTACTTCCAGACAAAGGCCTCTTGTAGCTTGCTGTCTCCCTGTAGCCACACAAGAACTCAGTCAACTGACCCCTGGAGTCCACATCATTGTACTGGGTACAAGTGGAGCAGGTCCAGTCCTTCTGGGCTCCTCTCAGGTTACAGAAAGCAGGCCCAATCTTCCTCTTCTGATATTCTGCAGGTCCAGAAGGTGTTCTAAGAGTCTGCCTAGTGATGTCAAAGTGTCTGGCTCTAGCTAGTGGGTGGGAGTGACTCCTGACCCCTCCCTAACCAATGGGGTAAAAGCTCAGGGCAACCCTAGCCACTTGTGCAGCAACTTCTCTCTGCATTAATGCAAACAGGCACGAAATGCCATTTGTCAGTGGGTTTTCAAGATGGTAAAAGTCTTGGGCCACACTAAACTTGGGCTCTCTTGGCTGGGTGTGTGCCTGCCCAGAGAGTGTACTGTGGTGCTCCTAGTGTCTTCCCACATCTACACTGAAATCCAGTTTGAAACGTATACTGTACCCACAACAGCCCAAAGTCTGAAGTATGTAATGGCAAAAGAAGGGTCGTTCAGCAACCAGACAAGTGTTCCACATGAATTGTCTTGACAAGGGATCCACAAGAACTGTCTTGGCATCCCATGTGTGATATGTAGCTCAAAAGACCTGTCAAACATGACCTAACATTGTGCTATCAACGGAGATGTGCAATTTCAAAGTTTTAGGTAAAAACAGTGCCTAGAAGCACAAAGCACAAACTGTGGATATCCGGTCGCGCCGGACCAAGCGTTGGCCGGATACAGGAACCAGATTAGACCCACTGAACAAAGTGACTTAAATCCTGGTTGCAGAGCATTGCAAGATCCCACGTTGACGAGGATGCATCACACAGCAACAGTTCAGAGGAATTGCGAGGCTGCGATGCAAGATCCTGCATCATTGTTGAGGATACTGTTGAAGGCGGGGCTTGCAGTGTGAAGCCCTGCAGCAAAGATGCATCACGTACTGGCAGGTCCAAGGAAGCTACAGGACTGCGATGTGGTAGCCTGTGTCATCATCAAGGATGCTGTCAACAAGAGGTTTGTGATGTGAAGGCCTGCATCCATAATGCATCATGCAGCAGCAGTTCTGAGAAGACTGCAGGCTGTGATGCAAGGTCCTACGTGGGGAATGTGCCACTCAGTGGCAGTTCCAAAACAGAGTAGTGGGGAGATGCATCGCAGGGCATCAGTTCTGCCCGCAGGACCACAGCTGGGTTGGCAGAACACCTTTAAACCCTCTTTCAAGAGTCCAGGATTGGAGTGGCACTGCTTGAGGTGTAGGACTCACAGCAGACAGAGTCAAGGTGCTGGGTTCAAGGTAGTGGGAGCCTTTTCTGTCCCTGAGACTCTGATCAGGAGGCCAGTCAACTAGCCTATGGAGTCACTCTTGTCGCACTGACTTATAAGTAGGGAGGACCTGGCCCGGCAGTTGGAGCTGGACCATGAGGAACAGGGTCAAGGCTGATTTGCATATGGCGCCACACTGAGGTGGCATGGTGGAGAAAAATGATGGATTGGGATGCGGCCCAAGCGATTGCCAGTAACTGAGATTAATTCAACTATTCCATCCATCACCTTGTTGTTTTATGCATTTGATGTCCTAAGTGCGCCAGGTATATCCAGAAGTGGGTGTGAGGCTCACTGTGTGACTGAAACTAAGCTATACCCAGCTAAAGAGCCAATATCAAGGGCAAAACGGGTACTGGGATGCTTGAGTTCCCATGGTGGGTGAAAAATTATGGAATGGCATGCGGCCCAAGTGATTGCCAGTGGCTGAGATTAATTCAAGAATTCCATGCATCAACTTGCTGTTTTTGCAACTTTCTAAAAGTGGCATTTTTAAAATTGTAACCTAAAATCAGATTTTATTGTTAAGGAGGATTTTTAGTAACAATTTCTCAGACATGAAACATGAAATGCCTATCTGTTCCCAATCACATGTCAGCACTTATTAATTGTAATAAGGCAACCCAATGTTATTCTAAGGGAGAGGTAGGCCTCACAGATGCGAAAAACTAATTTAAGAGTTTTTCAATACCAGAACATGTAAAACTTAAAAGTACATGTCAAACCTTTTAAATACAATGCGCCCTGCCCTATAGGCTACTTAGGGCCTTACTTAGGGAGGCCCTATATGCAATAAAAGGGGAGTTTAAGGCTCGGTAAGGGGGTTACATTGCCGAATTGGCAGTTTAAAACTGCATTCAGGCTGCAATGTCAGGCCTGGGGCATGCCTTTAGGGTCTACTTAAGTGGGTGGCACAATACTTGCTGCAGGCCCACTAGTAGCATTTAATTTACGGGCCCTGAGTATATGGTATACCACTCTAAAAGGGACTTATAAGTAAATTAAATATGTGTGAGTCAATTTTACTATGTTTAAAGGACAGATCACAAGCACTTAAGCATTGGTTAGCAGTGGTAAAGTCCATAGAGTCCTAGATCCAACAAAAACAAATTAAGCTCAAATACGAGGTGTGAAGGCAAAATGTTCAGGGGAAGACCACCCTAAGGTTGGCAGGTCTAACAATATTTATTAAGAATTCAACCTCACCTTTTAATTGGGCTTTTAATGACTATTATTATTTTTGTAACTCGCCTCTTCCCGGAGTTAGCAGTATTAGCATTTTAATCTGCACTCTGGTTTTCTATATAGGACAGCTTTGAAAATAGTCTTTTGGGCATTGTCAGTGTATGGACATTGTAATAGTGATTTTCTACCTGCCCCACTTTTAAATACTATACTCCCTAACTTTTGGGCTACAAGGCTCACATAGGGTGACTTACTAATATGTAAAAGAGAGGTCTTTACATGTTAAAAAAGGGCATTTGGACAGGTCTCACTGCAGTTTTTGTTGCATAACCTGGAACACTTGCCCAAGTCTACAAGGTTTGGATTCCCAACCCACGGGTGCGAGGACTGAGTTTGGTGCACCAACGATGAGTAAAGAATTCCAGGTGTCTCGGGTCTCACAGAACCCCTTGATCATACCTTTCTGGGTTACTAACAGTCCCTAAAAGGGTTAAGGAATGCAATGGTAATTCAAACCCAATTTCATTCTATAAGATAGCAAACTTAAGCCCTGCACTAAGGAAAGATATTAAGGCCCAAATGTATAACTTTTTTATGCAGTGCAATGCAGCAAGGCACCAGGTGGGGCTGCATGAAAGGGAAAGGGCTGGAATGTGCCATATTTAACATTATATGGCACATTCATGTTCTTTTCTAACACTGGCACACTTTTGGCTGCCTAGTGCCAACATAGGCATCCTTGCGCCATGGTGCAACGGAGACCGCGTTGTAGGCAGGATTGTTTTTGGGCTTCCTACACAAAAACAACCCTCTGAGGCAGCTTCCTGTGCTGCAGAGTGCACACACAGAAAGAGGAAAAAACGAGGAAAAATAAAGATATTTCTCCTTCTTACATGTCACCTGGAGAGGCGTAGAATTCTGACGCATTCTCAGGTCTACCTCTAATGGTAAGTTTGAGAATGTGCCAAAATCCATGGGTGGATGCATGGGAACACCCACGCTTCCTCTATGGATTTGCACTGCCTTGTGTTACTCTAGATTTATCAAGCCATGCAGGGCCACGCAAGGTGGCCTTTCATGGCCTGATAAACCTCACTTAGGTTTTGCATCACCCTTGTGCTCCTTGCGGGGCGCAAGGGCGATGCAAAATATTGATAAATATGGCCCTAAATTCAAGTGAACAGTTCTGTCATAATTGGAATGTTCCTATCAACCTTTCACCCTAAGATAGCTTCTATGTAACACACTATGAAAGCATGGAGCAGCTAACTTGCTGCTTGACTTTCTTGTGGCCCAGTGCACTGTATATCTGTTCGTAGTGGATTAGCTGTGATTAGCAGATTTCAACTGAAAGAGTGTTCCCTTGGCCAGGAAACACACAGTCAACTGGTCTCAGCTTCTTTCATCTCTGTATCGACTCTCACCAGCCTGGCTGGACCTCTCGTGATAGCGTGGTTTGAAGGCCTCTCGAATTCAGTGGTCAATTCATGGGGTTTATATAGGGTGACCACTGACTTTTAGACTACATTCTGGAAACTTCCAATAATCTGAGACATAACCAGTTTAAACCAGCATGGCAAAAATATGTCAACTCGGACTACGTTTATTTTACACGTCTACTGTTAAACTTTGAAAAACAGATATAGCATAGCTTGTAGCAGACTTGTGCCATTTTATGTGATAGCAAAGTCATTATTTAGATGAATTGACACTTTCACAAGTTCTGCGAAAGATAAAGACATACTAAATGTGGACTAAAGGCAGACATGCTAACTTAATATGCTCAGAATGGGATCTACGTTTGGGAGTTTTGGTGACAGTTTGAACTGCAACATGCTACACAGGGTAGGTCTGAAGTCATGTTTGAACTGCCACCATAGGGGTTGGCACAATAGGTGCTGCAGTCAACAAGTGGTAATACACTTCCAGGCTCCGTATGTACTTTTACACCATATACGAGTGATTTACAGGCAAGTTAAATGTTCCACTCAGGAATACGCAAATGCAACATGGTTAAAAAGAGAAAACAGTTGCATTACTACTGGTAAGCAGGAGCAAAAAATACACAGAGTTCTAAAGCAAGCAAAGATATAGGGGCCGATTCCGATCTCGGTCGGAGGCGCACCCAATACCATTCGGTCGGGAAAAAGCCATGCGAAAGCCTGTTTCCCGACCGATCCGTACAGTACACCGAACGAGCAAGTACGATGCGCACAACAGCAAAAATCCGGCCGAGCCGTACTCACCCAAACCAGGTCCTGTTCTCCGACCGAGGCGAATCCGGAAACGCCGAATCGAGTCGCACGGAAGGAAAAATGCAGCCCCGTCCGGCCGGACAAGTACGATGCGCTTTCCGTATGCGCCGAACCCGTCGCTACGCACGGCACGTCAAAGCATCCGGGAGAGGCGCACATAAGCTCCGATTCGCGCCACAACACGATCCACGGCTCCGAGACGAACACGGCACCGACGAGGACGACGCGAAGCGACGAGGACGAGGCGAAACGACGAGGACGACGCGAAGCAACGAGAAGGACGAACGACACGAACCAACCATGAATCCCTTCGTCCCGATCATACCAATATTCTACATTTACTACCGGAACAGGCACGGACGCGTACGGCGCAGAAGGTAAGCCAGACACCAACCACAAAACACATACAACACGTACACGACACATCACACACACACACGGGGATGCTGAATATACTTACACCAGCAACAGCAGCACCATAGGGGCGGGATGCCCATCACCAATGCCACATATGCACACAGGGGCCTGAATGCGCACCACCACCCCTACCCAGGGGGGCTGGATGCCTACCACTACTACCACCCTCACCCAGGGGGGCAGGATGCCTACCACTACTACCACCCTCACCCAGGGGGGCAGGATGCCTACCACTACTACCACCCTTAGCCAGGGGGGCAGGATGCCTACCACTACTACCACCCTTAGCCAGGGGGGCAGGATGCCCACCACTACTACCACCCTCACCCAGGGGGGCAGGATGCCTACCACTACTACCACCCTCACCCAGGGGGGCAGGATGCCTACCACTACCACCCTTAGCCAGGGTGGCAGGATGCCTACCACTACTACCACCCTCACCCAGGGGGGCAGGATGCCTACCACTACTACCACCCTCACCCAGGGGGGCAGGATGCCTACCACTACTACCACCCTCACCCAGGGGGGCAGGATGCCTACCACCACCCTTAGCCAGGGGGGCAGGATGCCTACCACTACTACCACCCCCACTCATAGGATGGACAATGCATGACACAACCAGCACACCACAAACTAGGGAATGCAAGAAGAAGACATCCCCCAACACCATGACAAGCGTGTGTAGACTGTGTCAAATGCCTACAACACCGAACATGACTTTGAACATACAATGTGACCCCCTAGCACATGTGCCACACATATATGTGTGTGGCACCCACAATGCAAGCAGGCCATGACCATTGTGGCAATGGGGTCCAAACCCCCATCACCACAGTGACCAAAAGGTAAGTGTGGGGTCCATAGCTGAAGCACATTTTGAACATTGTGGCAATGGGATCTAAACCCCCATCACCACAGTGACCAAAAGGTAAGTGTGGGGTCCATAGCTGAAGCACATTTTGAACATTGTGGCAATGGGGTCCAAACCCCCATCATCACAGTGACCAAAAGGTAAGTGTGGGGTCCATAGCTGAAGCACATTTTGAACATTGTGGCAATGGGGTCCAAACCCCCATCATCACAGTGACCAAAAGGTAAGTGTGGGGTCCATAGCAGAAGCACATTTTGAACATTGTGGCAATGGGGTCCAAACCCCCATCATCACAGTGACCAAAAGGTAAGTGTGGGGTCCATAGCTGAAGCACATTTTGAACATTGTGGCAATGGGGTCTAAACCCCCATCATCACAGTGACCAAAAGGTAAGTGTGGGGTCCATAGCTGAAGCACATTTTGAACATTGTGGCAATGGGGTCCAAACCCCCATCATCACAGTGACCAAAAGGTAAGTGTGGGGTCCATAGCAGAAGCACATTTTGAACATTGTGGCAATGGGGTCCAAACCCCCATCATCACAGTGACCAAAAGGCAAGTGTTGACAAAGTAAGAGGTGCAACTGCCAAACTGCATGGATGATTCCTGGTCACAGAACAACAAACACATCAGTGGCAAAGTAGTGTATGTGTCCCATTGCAACATAAATTGGGGGAGCCAAATCCTGCAGTGCAAATAAGACATAACTTTGGCCATGTGCAGACAAACAACACCCATGGGGGCTGACACCGTCAACAATCATCAATGACACAATGACAGAAGTGACCATCCGAATGCAGACCCACATATTTGCACCAATGGGCACACACATGCAGATACCCTGTGGAGACTGCAGATGTGAGGCGAACAGATACCATACCATGGCAGCAATGGGACACACAATCAACAATTAGCAACAAATGAGGGCTCCCGTCCCATCAGCCTGGTCATGGAAGTGCCAACGGAATCATCAGCACAGATCCAACACACTTGTATAGCAATGTTGCACTGACAACACAGATGAGTCCTTCCCCATTGATGCCCAAACCTGCATGTTCACTGGAGATGGCCACACGGTCAGGGAAGTAGACGAATAGAACAATGGCAGGCACAACAGATGTGCAGGGGTGGAAGCCACAGATGTGAAGTTGCCAATCTAAGTAGGAAATCTCATTGCCAAATACTGAACACATGACACCCTCAGATGCTGCTATGGATGACATGGATACACCACAGGATAGGACCCATAACCCCTGGACCACATGGGTTCCTGCACAGTAACACTTCATTATCATGAGACCAAATATCACCATCACTGCAGCAAGGGCATTGTTAGCATCATCAACATCATGTACATCAGAAGCAAAAGCACTAGAGAACAGAAAGTTGCTTTATTCAGCATATGTGGCATTAAAAGTAGAAGTCCGGTAGAACATAAACAAAGGCCAATGGCCAGTCCATCAACAAAGTCACAAGTGGGTGACAGTGGCAGATGCCACCCTACACATGCCTGCACAAAACCAGGGACAATCCACTAGGAGGGGCAACCGGGGGGTAGGCCAGGCACCGCAGGGACAGGATCAGGGCTCACCAGGAGGAAGCAGGGAAGGGGTGGTGGGTGCTGGAGAGCCACTGACAACTGCAGTGGAGGTGTCTGACATGGTGTGTGCCGGCACAACTGGGGGGCATGGCTCAGATGTTGTGGGTGCCGGCACGACTGCAGTGGACCCTGCAGATGGAGTGGACAGGTCCGCCACTGCAGTGCCCAAGTCAGACAGGGTGGTAGTGGACTCCACTGCAGTGCCTACCACCAGGGGAGGAGAATGGGGAACAGGCAAGGTGGGCTGGACAGAGGGGAGGACACCCTCACCACATCAGTGGCACAGACAAGCGCAGCGGGGGGTGTGGTGCCGGGAGAGCAAGTGGCAGGGGGAGAAGGCCGGAGCCTCTTGGGGATGGTATATCTGTGGGTGGGGGAACCTGGGGCAGGGTGTGGCGGGGGCACCTGTGGAGTGGGGGCCTGAGGGATGGAGGAAGGTGACCTGGTGCTTGAGCTGCAGGGCGGCGGCGGGGTCTTGCTCTTACCACTCCGGGGGACTTGCGGGTGGGGGCCTCAGTCTGTCTGCGCCTGGGGGAGGGTGTCCGGGGGCGAGGGGCACTCTGCTCCGTGTGGGGGCTTCCTCTTCCCCCTGGATGCTGGGGCAGCTGGATCGGAGGGGAAGAGGCCGAGGTCACTGAGGAAGAGGCGCTGGGTCTTTGGGGTTGCAGGTGAGGCAAGGGAGGGTGCTTTGGAGGGAGAGGCAAGTGAGGACTGCGCAGTGCCCGTGGATGCGTGTGTGTGTACCAGGGCCCCATCCCCTGTGAGTCTGGTTTCAGTCCCCTGACTGTGCGTGCGTGTGCGTTTAGTTTGTGGCGTGTGTGTCTGTGTGCTGGATGTGTGTGTGCTGGTGTGTGCCTGTGCCGGTGTGTGTGTGCTTGGGACGGGCAAGGTGCTGGGGAGTGTGGATGGAGCAGAGGCAGGAGGGGTGAGGGACTGTCTGAGGAGGGACACTGCTGCCGTCAGGGAGGAGTCCATGGACCTGTTGCCCCTCTGTAGGTCAGACATGCCCGATGAGATGCCCTCCATGAACGACACCAGCTGAGTCAACAGTGCGGTGTGCGCATGGAGGACACTCAGCATGGCTGTCTGCCCTACATGGAGCTGGCGAAGGAGGTACACAGACTCCTCACTCAGGGCAGCAGGGGACACAGGGGCAGGGGGTGCGGTGCCTGGGCCAAAGGAGACACGCTCCCGAACATGGGAGCCTCCACGGACCTGGGGAATGGGAGCCGATGGGAGGGCGGTGGTGGTGCTGGTGGTGGCGGGGACAGCAACACTAGCTGGGGTGTGGTGGCTGCTGACACCCGCCTCCACAAGGGAGTCATCCTCCGAGTTGCTCTGGTCCTCAGCTGAGGTGGATGGTGCTGAGGATTCCTCGGTGTGGCTCCCCTCGCCCTCCGTGCCACTGGGTCCCTCCGACCACTCCTCGGCTGCTGACCCAGTCTGGCTCTCTGGCTCCTCCTGGTCCGTGGAGCTGTCCCCTTCCGTGGCCGTGGATGTATCTGCAAACAATGGGGAAACAGACAGACATCAGTCACCTGCACCAAACGCACACACCACTGTGAGCACAGCACATCACAGAGCAAGGCCTGGCATCATTAGTTGTACATTGCTAAAAGTGCCCTAACTGAACAGGAGAAGCCAATTGTCAGTCTGATGCCAAGCATGGCACTCACATCCCACATGGCCTTGCACCCATCTGTCTGGTGTCTGTTGGATTGCAACACCCCAGTGTGGACACATGCACCAAGTACACAGTAGTTGGACAGTGCAGAGGACACGGTGTGGACACATCACAGCTCTTGCCACTGAGTCAGTACAGGTTTCCGGATGAAAGGGATGCCCAGAGTCAAATAGGAAATGCATGTGATGCATACCAGCGACAGACACCATGATGCACCCATGTCCTGATAGCCAGCGCCACTATGGTGTGCATGTAGCACATGTCACTCCCCTGCAGGACCACAAATAAGTTGACACATGCCATGGCAGAGGCATGACTGTTAAGTCATACATCACTGTCTCAGTGATGTATGACTTGGCAGCCAGACAACAACACTATGCACTGTGTCACAATAGTAGGTCATGGGGAATGCAAGTCCTGGAGCTGCACAAGTGCACATGTACATCCCCCACACAACACATCATCTCAACCCTCATCTGTCCAGGTCACACCTATTGGACATATGGGAGACCTGTGACACTACCCTCTGAACCTGAGCCCCTCACAATTTGCTGTGAATGGGGAACAGCTGCCTGAACATCACATTTGCATACCCCAGTCTGCACGGGCAGCTGATCAAACACCTATGTGACACACAAGTATCGTCTCCTATGGTCACATCTCCAGGGGCATGCTGAGCCCCTACCAAGAAACACCCCAGCAGTCCTGGCAACTAATCCACAGCACACTGACACAGAGGCAGACACCGGAGGGGTCAAATCACTGTGCACAATGTGTCAGCTGATACACGGGAGTGGGAGTACAGAGTGCATTGCATGGCCTGGAGTAGGCATGACTGTCCTGCTCCACATGAATGAGGGATGTGCCCTGGACAGTGGATAGCTGGCTATGTATGTGTGACACACGTAATCTGCACACTCCTGGGGCACAAACATTGTTCCCACCCGCTGCATGGGCGTGTGCCACATACCCCAGGCACATGTGGTGGCTCAGCTCAGCAAGTGGACCGCATATCAAAGCAACACGCAGATCACATGTCCAAACCCAGGCGTTGTGTGAACAATGGACCCACCCATGATGCCCACAACAGAGTTAGGGAAACAGATGCTGTCCCCCACCTTTAGTGAAGCAAACTGCAAGGACACAGTCCCAAGTGACACAATTCCCTGACTGTAAGGGCCACACCTGGGTATCAGATGAGCAGTGGGCAGTGCACAATAGAGGGACATGGCTCCTGGACAACATGACTGCTGCACTGTGGCAGTTGAACCAGGCCAGAGGAGGGCACAAAGCATGTAATACAGAGTTCACAGTGCAGTCTTTGACTCACCCCCTCCTTGCTGCTGTCTGGCCTTCAGCTGCCCATCCAGGTCTGGAAAGACCACCGCCAGGATCTGGAGCATGTGGGGGTCAGGGTCCGTGTTCCGCCCCTCCTGCGAGGAGGCGACAGCTTCAGCTGGACCCGTGCAATCCTCCGGGTCCAGCCCCGAAGGTCCTGCCACCTCTTCTGGCAGTTGCGGATCCGGCGCTTGTAGACCCCCACGGACCGGACAGCCCGGACGATGTCCTTCCAGATTTCCTGCTTCCGATGGGCATTAACCTGTCAGGATGACAAAGTGAAAAGGCCATTACCACACATGCAACATATCCGTGCATGACACAGTTGTATATACATGTCTCAATCACAGGGGCACATGATGTACACAGGCAGTGCAACGCTGACCATGGACAGTTTGCCAGACGTCACTACATGGTATCATTGCATGGGAAGTAAAACCATGTTCAAATGCACTGTCACTGCACCATACCTGTCCAGTGCAAGTCACTACACACTATGGGGGGTGACAACTACTCAGTGAGCCTGCTAGCCAGTGGCGTGCAGACTCTCAGCCTTGCTAGTCAGACAAACAGCACATTCAGAAAGGCAGTGCACAGAACACTCACCTGCTCCCCTGGTGTCCCATACAGCTTGCTGTACTGTGGAAGTAGGCTGTCCAGCAGGGCCTGGTTCTCTTCAAGGCTGAAGGCTGGGGCTCTCTCCACAGTACGTGCCATTGCAGGGTCCAGAGGGGCAGAGACAGCAGCAGTGCAGTGGCAGATGTCGTCTTGGAGCATGTAGTGCAGGCAAGTGGGCTCTCAGGGGAACAGCCAGCAATATATATGTGCTGGAGAGGCAGATACTGTCCCTTGTGTCCAAAGTGATAGGTCCAAGTCGTTTGCATCTTCTGAATCTGGCCAATCCATGGAATAGCAGCACCAAAACACGCCCACAGCATCCTTCAAATCTTCAACTTCATGACATACATGATTTTGCAACATTGTTGTGGGTGACCAACTGAATTTCCAGCAACCGACTCGTTCGAAATCCGAAAACGCGTCCGTTGCCAGGCAAGCCCATTGTCAATGGGTGTGCACCGATCGGTCCATTGCGGTACAACGCGCACAGGGGTACAACGCGTACCCGCACACATTGAAAGCAATGGGCCGGCCGGAGGCACCGATCGGTCCATTGCAGTTCAACGCGCACAGGGGTACAACGCGTACCCGCACACATTGAAAGCAATGGGCCGGCCGGAGGCACCGATCGGTCCATTGCGGTACAACGCGTACAGGGGTACAACGCGTACCCGCACACATTGAAAGCAATGGGCCGGCCGGAGGCACCGATCGGTCCATTGCAGTTCAACGCGCACAGGGGTACAACGCGTACCCGCACACATTGAAAGCAATGGGCCGGCCGGAGGCACCGATCGGTCCATTGCTGTTCAACGCGCACAGGGGTACAACGCGTACCCGCACACATTGAAAGCAATGGGCCGGCCGGAGGCACCGATCGGTCCATTGCGGTACAACGCGTACAGGGGTACAACGCGTACCCGCACACATTGAAAGCAATGGGCCGGCCGGAGGCACCGATCGGTCCATTGCAGTTCAACGCGCACAGGGGTACAACGCGTACCCGCACACATTGAAAGCAATGGGCCGGCCGGAGGCACCGATCGGTCCATTGCTGTTCAACGCGCACAGGGGTACAACGCGTACCCGCACACATTGAAAGCAATGGGCCGGCCGGAGGCACCGATCGGTCCATTGCTGTTCAACGCGCACAGGGGTACAACGCGTACCCGCACACATTGAAAGCAATGGGCCGGCCGGAGCCACCGATCGGTCCATTGCAGTTCAACGCATCACTGTACATGTGACTGGCATATGTCAGCATGCCTGTCTCAGATGGACATATGCCAGCCACAGATAGCTCCCAGGGAGTGAGGGGCACACCTACCACACGACAGCCTGTCCAAACTTTATCATAAGGCATGTAAGGCTGCATTTCCTATTGTGTGTATGTTGGTGTACATGTTGTCCTGTGGGTGTCACCTGTGGGCAGCCACCCCCAGGCTGTGCACGTGTTCATGGGGACAGGATCCTGGGTGTTACGTGTACGTGACCACTGTGATGTGCAACTGTTCATATCTGTGCATGTGCCATGGTCACATTTCACAGTGGTGTATGTGTATGTCATGTCACATACCCCGTGAGTCCCATGTGGGACGGTATGTTTGAGCCAGGGTGTCCCAGTGGCACAATAGTGATGGTCCTCCACAGTCTTTGTGCATGTGGTGTTTACAATGTCTCTGATTTCATGTGCACAATGGGAGACAGTCTCCACATCCACGTTGTGTGTGCATGGACTCTGATGTTGTGCGTGTGTGTCACAGACGTCCATGTCTGTCCTGCCGTGGCAAGTGGGGCCACTACCTGTGGGGGTCATGGTTGTTTTGCTGTGGTGTATACATGATACTCCATGTAATGCCAGTGTCCATGTGGCATTACAGGGTCCCTGGGAATGTACCTGTCATTGAGCTGTGGTGCCTGGGGCACATCTGTCCTCACATGTCCCTGTGGGGGTTATTGTGACACGGCAGCAGGAGATGGGAACTGTGACACGGCCTCATGATATCCAATGGGCCAACCTGGGACTAATTGATGCCACCTGTTGGACCGTGTTGACAGATGTTGGCCATGTATGTACCATACATGTCCTTCCGGTACTGCACACTTCATGTAGTTGTGCCTCATAATGATGTATGTTGGGATCTTGAGTGTGTTCAATGCCGCATATGTGGGGTGACTGACAATCTTGCTTACTTCTCCTCTGCACTGCAGGGCTCCTGCTGTCCATCGGCCATTCCCAGACCTGGCAACGATGGTGGAACGGGACAGCATCCGACGGTACCGCTTCACCAGGCAGCTGATTGAGGATTTGGCAGTGCAGTTGTCCCCACATTTGCAGCCTGGCCGGCCGTATCCTACAGCGCTGACCCCCAAGGTGAAGGTGATGGCAGCCCTACACTTCTTTGCCACTGGTACCTTCCAACATACTGTGGCGACTGCTGGTGGGATGTCACAGACCATGTTCAGCCGTGTGCTCCGCGATGTTTTGGCGGCAATGTTGCTCTTCCTGAACCGGTACATCTATTTCCCTAGACTGCGACGACTCACTGACGTGAAGAGTGACTTTTATGCCCTGGGGAGGATGCCGCATGTAATTGGCTCCATTGATGGGACACATGTGGCTTTGGTACCACCACAGGCCCAGGAGCAGGCCTACAGGAACCGCAAGCACTACCACTCGGTCAATGCACTGGTGGTGTGTCTTGCAGACATGACCATCACACACGTGTGTGCCCGTTTCCCTGGTTCAGCACACGATGCCTTTGTGATGAGGAGTAGTCGCATCCCCAGGATGATGGCACAGATGCAGAACCAGCGTGCCTGGCTTGTCGGTGTGTACTGACTTTGTGCCATTGTGTGTGATCTGATCTGTAGTATTCCGCCCACTGTTCCAAGTCAGCTAATGTGCACTTGTCTGTCCGTAGGTGACTCGGGATACCCCAACATGCCGTGGTTGCTGACACCCCTCAGGAACCCTGTGACACCTGCCCAGATGCGCTACAATGAGGCACATGGTCGGACCAGGAGAGTGATTGAGCGGACCTTTGGTCTCCTGAAGAGCCGCTTCCGCTGCCTGGACAAGACCGGAGGGTCCCTCCCATATGCCCCTGCGAAAGTGTGCAAGATTATCATCGTCTGCTGCTATGCTCCACAACCTGGCAGTGCGGAAGGAGTTGCCTCTCATCCAGGATGACAATGACCAACATCCGCCACCTGTGGAGGATCCTGGCCTGGACCACGATGCCAGTGACGATGATGATGATGATGATGGTGATGGTGATGTCCGCACACAGCTCATCACCAACTTCTTTAGCTGAATGTGAGTATCCTGAGGTGTCATGTCAATGATGTGAGTTGGCATGATGTGTGGGTGGTGCTCTGGTGCTGTGGGAGTGTGTCCATGGGCCACTTGACTGGATGTGTGTTGCGATGTGTGCTAACAGGTGGGCTGTACTCCCCAACAGTGTTGACATGCTAACTTGGTTCTGGGTGGGTATCTTGTAACATGTATTGTGCATGTGTTTTGCTGTTCTGTCCTGTACTCCATTGCTTTTGACTGTGTGTCATTTCTGTCCTTCACAGGGTACTTTCAGATTCGTTTGGTCAACTGTGTCCACCGACGACGTGATTGCACATCCAGGCTGGTAGCTGTTGTGTCCCTACAGGTGATGTGCGCCACACCCATGGACTTCCTTCCGTCTACAGTTGTTGACTGTGTGCCCGCTGCCAGGTGGGGTTACCTTGCATCTGTAGTGGTTACGGCATGTTGCAACTGTGTAATAAACCTGTGCTTCACTTTGTGATGTGCGTTGTCTGTGGTCACACATTTGACTGCCATTTGCTTACTGCACCTGTGGGCTACTTGACTACAACTGGGAATGGGTGTGGTGTCTGTGCATTGCACCGTCTTCCCTGGCAACATCAGTGTAGGCAATGAGTCAGATGGCCTAGGTGTGTATGTGTCGTGTAGCCCTGGTGGTGTGTCTCCCTCATGTGTGTCACGTTTCCTGTACTCACATGCCTGTGTTGTCCTTGCTGTTGCAGTTCGCATACACAGTGTAATTTTGCAGTTCATCATCCCCATAACAGCACCCACGTTGGAATCACGACAGAGGCAAGTATGGTGTATTAGTGTGTTTATTGTGATACATTTGTGTTAATAGTGCATAGGATGGGTTGTGCTGTACATGAATCTTGCAATCCCAAGTTCCTAGGTGAATTGAAAGTCCGGGTAGACAGGATCCCCAGTATCGGGGCCACAGTTGTCTGACACATTGGTCCAACTTGTACTCCCCATGCAATGTGTGGGAGTAGTGTTGCCGTCAACAGGGTGAACAGTCTGTGCACAAAGGCGAACATCCAGAACAGGTTCAGGCTTCCTGGGAGTTGCGCTTGGCCATCGGCCTCTCACTTTTCCCTCCTCGGACGACCCCTCTTCTTGGGGGGCCCTCAAGTGCAGGCTGCTGCGGTGCAGGGGACTCTCCGCCAGAGTCCTCCTCCCTCCCTGTGGCAGTTGCAGTTTGTTCGGCACCAGATGTTGTTGGCACACAGGGAGGTGTGGACTGGTTGCTGTTCATCTGGCGGAGGCATTGTAAAATGTCCCTGTGCACCGCCGTCATCTCATGCAGTGCATCCCACTTGGACTCCACGCGGGACATGTGTGAGTCCACACGGGACATGTGTGACTCCACGTGGGACATGTGGGAGTCCAAGCGGGCATGATGGGCAGCCTGCTGCTGTTTAATGTCTCTGAGGAGCCCCACTACCTGGCTGAGCTCTCCGGTGCTGGACTGGTACGCATCAGCTATGCGTACCAGTTGTGGGTCATCATGCACACCAGCAACGTCTGCAAGCAGCGACCTCTGTCTCCCACCCTCCCACCACCCCTGCTGACATGTGCAGTGTGTGCAGTGGCACGCACAGATAACCCTGGTCCACCTTGGGAGTTGGTGGTGGTGGTGGTGGCCATGGCCCCAGGTTGGTCCAGGGTCACTGTGCTGGTGTTGCTCCTTATTCTGTCCATGTCGGCAGGGATGGTATTCGTGGTGACAGTCGTTGGAGGGGTGGGTGCAGGGGGTGCAGCTGGTGGTCCTGCTGGTGCTGCAGCTGGTGGTCCTGCTGGTGCTGCATGTTGACTTGCACCGGATGTGCCAGGTTGTTCTTCATCGTCCGAGGAGGACAGAGGCTGTACGACGCCAGTGAGCTCGGCATCCTCTTGAGCCTGGGACTGGGACTCCTCAGCGTCTGCTGCTGTGTCCCCATCATCACCTGTTTTTGGGAGACACAAACAATGTATGTCATGTTTCTGCAGGCATCAATGGTTGACACACATGACAGTTGTGACTGTGCCTCTGGGTGCGGGCCTGTACATTGCATTGTCCTGAGTCGTCACAGTCAGGGGTTGATATTGGTGTGGCACATTGTCCTGCATTATTTGGGCATTTCTATGTATTTTCTGGGGTGTGAACATGGTCTGCATTGGTTGTGTTTGGTTGGCAGCCGGACCTCCTTCCCACCCACCCAGCCAGTCAGTTATCCCACCATGGAACGTGCTTGCATTGCAGGGAGTGGAAGTTGTCTCTCAGGATGTCAGTCAGTGGTGTCCTGCTGTTTGTTGGTGCACATTTGCCAGCAGGGCCTTGTGCTCCCCACAGCAGTAGCCAGTGTCAGCCATCTTGTGAGTCCTTCTCCACTCCCTGTGATGTGAGCATGGTTCAGGGTGGTGTTGATGGGACAGTTGTGGGGGTGACCAATATCAGTGACTACGACTCCCATCATGCTATTGCCTCCACCCCCTTCCCAGCATGCCCATGCTTCCTTCCTTTTGACTCTGCTTCCCTGTGGGGTGGGCTGGCTGTGCTGACAGGATGGCTGGGAGTGTTGTCCTGGCAGTTGTTTGGCTAAGAGTCCCAAGAGTGTCCCTGTGCTTCACACAACATAACCCAGGGTGGTGGTTCTTTGTGGGATCTTGTGTTGGGATGGAGGGCATTGCATACTACCAGGTGGGTACTGTGGAGTTTGTGTTGGGGGGTGTGTGAAGGGGAGGTGCTTGTGACTATAGTCAGTGCTGCAAGTCCCCCTTCCCACCCAGCCAGCCAGATATCCCACCATGGAACGTGCTTGCATTGCAGGGAGTGGAAGTTGTCTCTCAGGATGTCAGTCAGTGGTGTCCTGCTGTTTGTTGGTGCACATTTGCCAGCAGGGCCTTGTGCTCCCACAGCAGTAGCCAGTGTCAGCCATCTTGTGAGTCCTTCTCCACTCCCTGTGATGTGAGCATGGTTCAGGGTGGTGTTGATGGGACAGTTGTGGGGGTGACCAATATCAGTGACTACGACTCCCAT